>JAQFZH010001374.1:0-21804 GCA_034695485.1 Entomobrya nivalis
AACTCAATGAAAATTCTAGGTGTAATTATCGATGAGAATTTATCTTGGACAGAACATTTAAAACATGTTACAAAAAATGCTATAGCTCGTTATCTCAATTATATCAAATTCAGAAAGCAACGTCAATTGAAAATCTTAATCTTTTATCCCAAGCGTATATTTTATCTCATATAAACTATGCGAGTGTGGTTTAGTTAAGTAGATGCAATAAAAAGGTTCACTATGCTGTTAGTAAAATAATAATAAACACTGCAAGGTTTATTCTTCAAAAACGAGAATTTGACTGTATAAGGACTAACATCTGTCATGACTTAGAATGGTTAATGTACCCTTACTTATATGAATACAATTTACTTTAGTTTAGGTTTAAAACTTTAATGTTTAGTAAAGTTGGGGGTAATTTCTACAAGTACCTTAATTTCGACACACAATTATCCCAGTCAACACTAGCCAAGGCTTTTATTACACCTGCCTGTCGTGCTCAATCCGATTGGGGAAACTGTTCATTCAAGTTTAATAGTGTAAGGCTATGGTATGAAACTCCAGTGACTGTCCAACAAAGTGTAAAGTCTACTAGTACTTACAAAATAGCCCTGTATGCTTACTTTTTAACAAAACAAATTGACGACAATGTAAAGATTTTTGATGATGACTATGAAAACATTTCTGCTTGTATTGATGCTGTAATTAATAGAATCTCGACTTAACTTAATTATATTATATTTGTATTTATACATTGATTATGATTTTTTTCTCGATTTAAGCAACAAATTGATACATTTTAATTGAATTATCTAATTTTAAACCTCATTTATGTGTCTCAATCTCTATAGTGTAATATGCCTCCAATGCGGGGAAACGTATTGACTGAATAAATAATAATTCTGTGGACCAATTTATGTTCATAAATTTGGCCGCTGTTTGGCGTAAAACCAAACCCAAGAGTGAAACATGGTGTTTTTAAATGTTATAAAATATATTTCCATATGGCCACGTGTAATAAATGCGAATATCATTTGAACTATAGTTGACAAAAATATTTCGCTTGTTTGAACTTTATTCCAGACATTGCGTCACGTCTCAAGTTGTTTGTTTTTACCAAAATCTGAAAAACACAACTGGTTTATATAGATTTAATTTAATTTTGTAGTTATCAATAGTAATTAATCTATATACACATTTACAAATTAAGTTAATTATTCGTTATATATGTATTTACCATGGTATATAACGTTGCATATAACTAACATTACATATGTATTTTTAGTTTCGTCAGCCCGACCCAATGTATGTAGCCACTAGTGTATAATTGTATTTACCTAAGTTAAATTCGAAATAAATTATACTACCTCTTCACCGAAGTTATTTATTTTCTTCTACACGCGCTATGATTTTCTGGTAAGATTATAATCACTTAATATTAATGAAAACAATAAACTACGTGGCAAAAACAAAATTTAGAAATAGTTCCTTTTTGTTAAATGAACCAGTCGCTTTTTTGCTTCTTCACATTAAACCACAAACATATCAGAAAAGCTTTGATGTCACAAAAAACCATTTAAATTTTTTCTGTGTTGGCAAGAATCGTAAATTATACAAATTTTGCCGAAATTCCCTTCTAATGCATATCAAACGTCCACACCCAAAATCGTTTGAACTATCATTACTGCTTTTAGTAGACAGACTGCGTTTATATTGTCATTGGAGTACAATTAATTTTAAACTTACTACTTACCCAAGTCGAATATTTTACTTCAGTAATTCTCTTCGTATTTTTTTCTTGTCATCTTAAAGACACAAATAAGTTTTAGCATTTGATACAATTATCGTACAAATGTATTACGCTGTTTGCTTAATGCCATGGTTATAAAGCCTAACGGAATATTACCATAAACGTTTGTAAACTTGCAAACACGTTAAGGTAGTCATTAGGATATAGGTAGCCTGAATATTGCTTGTTCAAATAACAATGATCATCATTGATTTAGTTGATTGTATTAGTCTGTTGTAGACATAATTCTGATGTTTGAAAGTAAATATTTTGAAATATGTCATTTGCAGAGCCAAATTTTAGACAGTCGTAATTCTAATTATAACACCTACACTAGATACTAATGAGCTTGGTGTTCAAAAAAAGGTAAAGACATGGTTTTTTGCGCCACACAGTCAAATATTAATTCAATATAGCTAAATTTGATGTTTGAATGTTTCAAGTGGCTAAATATTAAATTAATATAAATAATGGTTAATTGATAATTAGTATAAATAAATTAAAAGACAACAAATTTAATTGTTAGGAAAGATCACATTGGACCATCTGATTTCAGTTAATAATCTGGTACTTATTCCAGTGCTTAGTGGTTTCAATAACTTCAAACCAAACGTTCTTTGATAAAGTGGAAATTAATCGGTTTTTATTAATCACACAGAAATGGCTCAATTTAAATCTTCTGTGGACACTTGTCACTCCGTGTAATTTACGGCTACATTATTGTCGGCCATTACACTAAATACAACTAAGAACAACTGGTGTTTAAAATGTTTCCGAAAACCCTTCAAAACATTTTCTCTCTAACTAACTTACTTCATAAAACGTCTTTAGGCTGGTGTCCAATTTCATACAATGCAGGCAAAAAAGCATATCAAATTTTGAAAAATAAAACCTGGCAGCAATCGACATTGCTATTCCTACATTTCTTTAATTTGATTTTCATATCGACTCAATTCATTTTAAACTTAGTGTATAGCGAAAACGGGAATTATGTGAGAATTATTTTCTACGCTTTTGAGCTCATACTAGCAACAGCTCCCGCAGTTTACGGACTTGGATATCGTGATCGTTCGACTGAGTTTTGTTGCTTACTTAACATTTTTGTGAACAATCCATGTGGAATAGTTCATAAAATATTTCAGATTTCGGAAACACATGCTCGAAGGAGTCACAGGCGTAATAGCGACACGATCATATTTCCGTTGATATTCTTGGGACAAATAACGATGTGTGTGTGTTTTCTCGTATTTGTTCCTGCCGTGGATACATTTTTAACAATACAAAACAGTGAGTGTATTTCCACTTCAAATGTTTTCCGTAAAATAGCTTGTACTATATTTAGTGTGTTTGGTATACTGATAAAATTACCTACATTATTCACGGCGTGTATATCAGCTTCGCTAACGCTACCAGTTTTATTTGTCTTTGTCAACGAACTTAGAAACAGTTTAAAAAATTTGCTCTATTTAATAATGTGGAAGCAAAAATTTCGTTTCGATGATACGTGTTATTTAATGGAAAGGTACTACCGTCAAATCCAAATTATGGCCATTTTGGTAAACGAATGTCTCCAAACATTTTTTTGGCCGGTGGTGGAATCGTTTGGGGTAGTTTCAATTATTATTGAAGCTTATACATTTATTAGGTATAGAAAATTGTTAAATGTTTTTCTTCAAATGTGTGTATTTGCCATGATTGTTTTTGAATTGGTTAGTATATGTGCCATATTTGATGTTGCCAGCCGATCTCTCATATTTTCGGCACAAATAATAAGACGGTTAAATTTGCTTGAAATGAAAGATAAGCGAACTATCTCGTTTAAAAAGTTCGTTAAAAGTTGTCGCCCAATTTTGTTGAGGGTTGGACCCTTTCACAAAATTGATAGAAAAAGGGGTCCAAATATCATTCGTTATATTTTGCAGCGAACAGTTTTTCTTTTGTTGAAAACTGGGTCAGAATTCTAGCAATTTTTTAATTCAGCTTGCCATACTAACCACATAAGGACGGTAAGGAATTGGATATTTAAATTAAGCGAGTGGATTTAATCGCGTGAATCTTAGAAAAGTTTGCAAAAAGTTGCCCCCTTCTTGTGCTAGGAGTCGGAGGGTTTGACAAAATTGTTTGGTGCGAATATTAATTTTGTAAACTACCATTTCCGTCCAATGATTTATTTACCACACAATGTGTTTATTTTGATAGCAATATTAGCCACATAACCTATTTTTTTGTGTTATATTAAAAGGAAATAGACAAGTTCATAATATGTTTTGAAAGATTTTGACATTTTCGAGACAGGTTTACCCAACCTTTGTCGTGTCCAACTTGAAAACGCGTTATCCTCCTCATTTGGTTTCCAGTTGTTATTCAACAGTAAATTAACTTACTAGTCCGAAATATTAAATTTAACACTAAAATAAATTGTGGAAAAAAGGAAGGCGAATTGTTGTATTTATAATTTGTGTATTTATGATTTAATGGAATAAAGAGAAACACTATTTAGAAGTATATATTAGTAAATATTCGTTCTGACTACTCAGGGTTTTCCGGAATTTGACAACGTAGTCATAAAATATTTATTTGTTATTTTTAAAACAAATATGTTATTGCGTATTTGAAATAATACGCAATTATAATAAACATTTAATTGTTCATATGGCAAATGTACATGTCAAAAAACTCTTCAAAATATTCATAATCTTAAAAAGGCATCAACCGAATTTAAAATGATTGACAGTCTTTGCCTAATTAAAAAATAGTGCTAGCCACTGCTGGTAAGCTTTTATTAAACTAGTGTAAAAAATGTCGTTGCCCAAAACCCTTAAAAATATTTCCATTTTAAGTAAAATTCTTCACCATACTTCTTTAAGCTTGTTTCCATTTTCATTTAATGAAGAGAAAAAAGCTTTTCAAGTTTCTCAAAATAAATCCCATCAACAATCAGCTTTGCTTTTACTACATTTCTTTAATTTGGTTGTGATATCAACTCAGTTTATTTTAAACTTATTGCATATCGCAAACGAAAATAATCTTGTTCGAATTATTTTCTACGGATTTGAGCTCCTAGCAACTATAGCTCCAGCAATTTATTTTCTTGGATATCGTGATCGAGCGATTGAATTTTGTGGCTTGCTTAACGTTGTAGTCAAAAATCCGAATGGGATAATTCATAAAATATTTCAGAGTTCAGACAAACATATTGTAAACCGTATCAACCATATATATCTGTTTACCTTGATAATATTTGGACAAATGGCAATGTTTGTCTGTTTTGTCGTATTTATTCCGGCTGTGGACTTATTTTTAACATTACAACACAGTGACTCTACTAATATTATTCGTACAATACTTAGTCTGCTTGTCGTTTTAATAAAATTCCCTACATTGATCACAGCGTGTTTATCAGCGTTAATAGTGCTACCAATATTGTTCGTTTTTGTCAACGAACTTCGAAATAATTTAAACGATTTGCTGGATTTAATATTGTGCAATATCGAGTATCGTTTAGGCAATACGAGTTACTCAATGGAAAGATATTACAGTCAAATCCAAATTTTAACGATTTTGGTAAACGAATGTCTCCCAACTTATATTTGGCCTGTGGTGGAATCGTGCGGGGTAGTTTCAATTATTATTGAAGCTTACACATTTATGAGATATCGTAGCTTTTTGAATCTTTTTCTGCAAGCGAGTGTATTTGTCATACTAATTTTTGAATTGGTTAGTATATGTGCCATGTTTGATGTTGCAAGCCGATCTCTCATGGTATCGTTAAAAATTATGAGTCGACAATATCTAATTGTGGGCAAAGATAACCGGAGCATTTGGTTTAGAAAATTTGTTAAACGTTGTCGCCCAATTGTGCTAAGGGTTGGATCCTTTCACGAAATTGATAGGAAACGGGGTCCAGGTTTAATTCGGTTTATTTTGCAAAGAACAGTTTTTCTTTTGTTAAAAAGTGATTAGAAATATTTGAACGTTTAATAATTTGGCGGGGCTGGGCTCAAACCTTAAAGTTAATCTTCCATTAGTCCTCTTTCAATTTTCGAAATGGTTAGGAAATTTGGAAAATCTGATTTGTGCAACGAGGTCTTCGGGTCGCTTCCCAAACGAATGACGTAGTATTGTTGACCTTCAAGTTAAAACCATAATACTCCTCATTGCTGTTTGTTTTTTTGACTGAACTTGGAAATAACTCTAACGATTTGTTTGAGTTATTAGTGTGTAAACGTGACTCCCTGCTAGGCAATACGTTATATTTAATGGAAAAATTATACAGTCAAGTTCAGATTTTGGCAATATTGGCAAACAAATGTTTCTAAACTTATTTTTCGCCGGTGGCGGAATCCAACGGATCGGTTTCAGTTATAATTGTTGCTTATACTCTGATTGGATATCGTGGCTTTTTAAACATTTTTCTTCAAACGAGTGTATTTGTTTTGCTAATTTTTGAATTGGTTAGTTTATAGACTATGTTTGATGTGGCAAGCCGATTTCTCATAGCGCAGCTGAAAGTATCAGTTAAATATACGGGCGTCGGATGCTCTAGCTCGGATGTTAATAAAATGGTAATAATTATCAAAAGTAATTTAAAATATCAAACACTTGTGTACGATTTGTTCCAAATTTCGCACCAAGACTAGTCTTCGATAGTTTGTTTCTGGATTAAAATACTTAACTTTGAGTGTGGCTTGTAAACTAGTCAAGTTATACTTTTTATACCTGTGCCTGGGACCAGTTTTTAAATAAATGTGACATTTTAGAGTTCTTAGAAATACAATACAATCACTATTGTCATTGTCGAGAATATGATTTTTCCCGGAATATATATATATATATATATATATGAATATATATATAATGTATATGAAATTATCATATGACAACATAGAAATAAAAGTGACCCAGATCTACTTTAACAATACATTACTTGTCAAACGCTTTCTATGAAGAAACGTTTGTTTTCAGAATATGTTTTACAATTTAAAAAAAATTACCATTGTTTTGATGGAATACTTGGTTATAAAAGCCAAGACTTTTGAGCAGAGAATAGTTGTATATTGATTTGATTTGAGTTTTTGTAAAAGATAAATGAACCAAGAAAATAAGATAATTTTACAAGAAAAGTTTAAAGATGAAGATGAAATGGAACATTTGTCCACGTGGAGTTGAATTATCTATTTATTTTAAAAGTTGATTATATCGAATAGAAAACCTATTTTTTTGACATTAGACTTGAGCGGCATTTTTTTAGTTCCCGTGTAAGTATGCAAATTTGAAGTAGTATTTTCACTGACTGACTGAGTGGTCGCTGGTTTACAAAACTAGTATTAATTTTAATAGACTAGCGTCTTGAAATACTGAAAATGGTACTTTTTGAAATAAACCCGCTGTAAGAGCGATCATAACGACGTAGCTAAAACGATGTGACTTCTAACGACGCTAGGGATGGTCATTGTTGTTGCCAATGAAAAATGGTTTGGAATGATATGTCACATGACATGTGTTTGACGTTGCGACATTTGACCCCGATCTCTGACCTATAAAGGTCACTGTGACCTCAAGTGATACATGATTCGTGATCTACTCGACCAGAGGTTTCGATTGCGCTATTCCAATGTATACTATGTACAAGTTGAAAACTGTCGACTTTAACCTTTGACCTTGGGTTTGACCTAGGGGGCTGAAAATCAAAAGGGTTCTTGCCCTTCACCATAGTGACCTACATTCCAAATTTGAGCGAAATCGGTCAACGCGTTCTTGAGTTATCGTGGTGACGGACGGACAGACAGACAGACAAACGCGTTAAAGTCAATACTCCGCTGATCTTCGCTTTCAGCTACGTAATAATTTATTTATTTTTAAACTAAAATAGTTAACTAAAATATTTTTAATTTATTATAAGATCGACTGCGGAAGCGCGGAGAGAGATGTTTGGTAAAATTGATGGGAATTACATGAAGAGATTCATCGAAAACGGGGTCCAGGTTTAATTCGGTTTATTTTGCAGCGAACAATTTTTATTTATATTAAAAAGTGAACAGAGGATTTTTAATGTTTAAAAATTTAAAAGAAAAGATTCATTTACATTTTTAATTTACTAAATTTACAATTCATCAAACTTTATTTTTACTTTAATTTCTCATCTAATTTTTTTTCAACTCAGCAATCTCCTTTTTTCTTGTGTAAATTCATATGCATTTTTAAATGACCTCCCAGTCGAAATTTGTGTGGACAAAGTTTGCACTCAAATGGCTTATCATCCGGATTGGTATGGATGATCAAATGTCTTTTTAGATTTTTCACCCCAAAAAATGCTAAACAAATAAAATCAAACATTAAAATTAAATATTAAACTCTCAAAAATTATAAATTTTAAAAAGTAATTATTCTTTTTAATGAAAAACTAGTCACCTTTTCCGCAATACTCACACCCAAACATTTTCTCTCCCTTGTGCCTATTCACATGACTCTGAAACTGTTCCTTATCAAATAACTTCTTCCCACAGCCTTCAAACTGGCATGTCAACATACCATACTCCCCTTCACCATGTTGAGCAGCTAAATGCTTCTTTAAATGGGGTCTTGTCGGAAGTCCCTTTCCACATGAGTGACAGTAAAATGGCCAGTTTCCCTCATGAATGGTCCTCACATGTAAATTTAAATTTGTTAGCTGACTGAATCCCTTGTTGCATCTGGGGCACTGGAGGGAGCGACCTTTGGAGTCCACTTTATTTGTAGGCTTTGGGGCACGACCTGATCTTACTGGTCTCACTTTTTTGGAGGGATGGTAAATCCTGTAATGCTTTTGGAGGGTGGTTCCATCGGAGGAGTCTCCACTTTCACAGTTTACTCCACAGATTTCACAAATTTGGGAACCTTGGGGGTCGACTACAGGGTTATCTTGAAGATTTTTTAAATGTTCCCGGCTTTTTTCGTGGGTGGCCAGGGATTTTATGGAGGGATGGTAGGTGGAGCAAGTTGGGCATTTTAGGAAGTATTTTTCTTGGAGGTGGGAGGAGATCTCGTGGATTGAGAGAAGGGAGGGGGAGGGGTAGCCTTTAGAGCAGTATTGGCAGGTGTGGAGGGAGGAGGGGGACTTAAGGGATGAGGAATTTGGGTGGGAGGAGATAAGGTGTTGGTTGAGGAGGATTTCAGAGGGGAAATGGAGATGACAGTGTGAGCACCAAAATTGGAGGGTTGGGAGGGTGGAGGAGATGGTGTGGGAGAAGGGGATGGAGGTATCATCCGAGGAGGAGTGGTGGGCCCTCCAGTGATATCGTAAATAGGTTATGGTTGAGAAGCGGCATGTTGGGGGGCACTGCGGATGGGTGCATTGGTAAATATATTCTGTTAAAAATAAAATAATTACTTAATTAGCAATTTAATTAATTGCAGTTAACTGTTTAATTGGTTTATTATTTACTTTTGTGAAATATGCAGTGGTCCAGAAAATGAGGGAGGATGAACGATGGACCGTTTTGGAGGGGATAGCAGAGATCACAGTGGAATAAGCGGAATGACAAGGGATAAGGTTCAAGGTCCTCGTTGTCCTTTTGGGAATCAGGTGCTTGGCAGGTGTTCAGGTGCTCGACAAAACGTAGACAATGTTCGGAAGCTTTGGTTGGCGATGAAGAGGTCACCTCATTTTCGCAGAGTGGACAATTCCAAGATAAACCCTTCATTTTAACAGGAATCTCCTCAATGCATTTGATCAGGTGATTGTATAAAAGATCTCCTCTGCTTTTTTGGAACTTGGTTTTCTGGCAATTTGGACAGTGGACCAGGGTTAGAGGATCAGGATTATTTGGGGGAGGTGGAGGGAGGAGGCCTCGTTTGTTTTTGGGTCTTAATGTCAATTTTCGTTTTTTGTGGATTTTTGTGGTGGAGGTGGAATCGTCATCGTCAGTCGCCTTATTTTGTTTAGGTCTACCTCCCCTTTTCTTTGGTATTTTTGGAGGGGATGAGGAGATGGAGGTGGATGGCTTTATTTTGAGATTTTCTTCAGGTTTGTAGTCCGAATCAGAAGAATCCTCCTCATTCACCTTATCCTCCTCCTTGTATTCTTTCTCGTTCAGGTCATCCTCCTCCTCTTCCAAATCACTGGGTACAATCCATTCTACCTCCATTATTTCCAAGTCACCTCCGATCTCCTCCATTTGATAATTTTCCTCTCCTTTAATGGTATCGTCCTCCTTCTCCTCCTGTTTTACAGCTTGTAACTCAGCAGCCTGGAGGTCCCCCTTGATAAATGGATTGGTTAGTTGAGTATACTTATCTGTTTAAAAAATCAAAGTCAATTAAATGTCAAGTTATACTTAAACTAAATATGTTTTTGGTTTAATTATTTTTAATTTACTTTTAACTACAAAATTAAGACACTTTTCTCTCAAATCTATTTTTCTATTCCTTTTTGGTACACGAGAGTTCCGTCTTTGTCTCCTCTTTATTTTGTCAATGATCTCCTCCTTCTTCTCCTTAAACCTCCTTTGAACTTCCATCATCTCCTCAAATAATAATTTACACTTGGTAATCTCCTCCCCACAGGAAGCACAAAGGGATAGGATCCCCCATTCACTTGGATGATCCCCATCCCCAAAGAAACCCTCCAACAATTTGTACGGCACCTCCAAAATCGTCCTCAATAAGAAAATCGTGTCTAATTGCTGGCTTATCAGAGAATTGGAGGAACAATTGCTAAATTGACTAGCTCCTCCATCACCATTACAAATTAAACATGGTAATGGTGGATGTACACTGTCAGTAGCACAAGACATTTTAATTAATTAATTTTAAATGTTTTGCTTAATTATTAAAATGCATTTTGTGCAACATTTATTTCTCAGTCTTTTAGCCAGATATGCTGGTAGTGTCAAGTCAAGCAAACAGATGGAAATAGAAATCAGCTGCTCAGCTGAGTCGAAAAAAAAACACAACAAAACAAACCAGCGAGCAAGCAGCAAGAAAAAAAACCCTAGAAATAAGTTTGTCAACAAAATTGACAGAAATACACGTTACATTTTTTTAAATCTGCTAAAAATTGTATCGATGAAAATACACATTAATTTTTATTTATTGATAGTTTTTTGGATAATTAAATAGTCACTTTGTTTTAAAGAACTATTTTCAAGGTTTACTAGTTAGATCTAAATTAGATCAAAGTTTTAAAGTGAATTCTATTCAAGGCATACTTTAAGGTTTGTAAATATTTATTAGTGATTTTTCATATCAACAAGATAAATATTTATAGTTCATTTTAATCATTTATAGTTATCGAACTTGTTGAATAATTGTTACCACCAATCAATCACCCTATAATAAAAATGAGTGAAAATACTGAGAACTTAAATGACGACTGTGAAAGTTGGAAATTTTTTATCAGGAAAAATTTGGCTAAATAAACATACCTAAGTAATTACTAATACACCATAACAATAATAAATTGATTTAAAGTATTTTTAACTCTTAACATTCAATTAAATTTTGAAATAATTTATGATAATCGTGAAACAGGACCTTTTCTAAAAACAGATGTGCTAAAAGCCTAAGACAAATAATATTTCATAAATATGGCAATAATCGTCCTGCGTGAATAATAAATACATACATAATTTAACTTTAGTTACTTACTATTTTAGTGGAGATATTTGATTTAGCTTTGATTGATTCAATCATAAAAAAATAAGTTGGTTATATTTTATCATTATGCTAGCCTTTAATAAACTTGTACGAATTTCTGTTTTGATTCTGGTTATTTCAGAGGTGCGGGATATTCGTGGAATAAATTTGCAAGTAAACGATGGGAACGAGTACACGGTCAATCTGAAAAATTGCCTAGATGCTAGTTTGCCAATCTACCACGAGGTTGGAGTTTTATGTGATGCCAATTGCATTGTAAAGGAGGAAGATGAAAGCTGTTGTCCGGAATGGAAATGTAGGAATAGGCAAACAGTTTACGGTTAATTAATTAATGAATTATTTAAAAATATACTACAATTTAATAAGCATTGGCATCAGTTTTCAAAGAAAATTAAATTGGGATTTTATTTGATTTTTTTTAGGAATTTGTCGTAAAACATTGACCTGGACTAGTTGGATAATAAAAAGGGATACCAATTGGTCATCATCATCACCCTCCGGGGGTAAGTGGTTAAAGACAGTGGGACAACAACTGGATTGATAATGCTAAACGACCAGTTCTTTGTTTCCATTTCCTATATAGCTTATTATTCGAAGAGAAAAACTTATTGTAGTCAAAAGGTATATGTATTCGAATACATTTACCCTTGTCAAATTTGATATCATACTCTATTTTTTAAGCAATTATTTTTAACATAAGCTCTACTCTAATAACTTTAGACAACTTTACTTTATAAAATATTACCGCAACTTATCATTTGAGACAAAAATTGTGTTATTAACTGAGAACCTGCTAGGGAATTTGTTATTAAGTTTTACACAATAGCCAATTCTCGTGAACTATTAAAATATCATTTTAATTTCATAGAGAGCTCAAAATTAAATGTTGACATAGTTAAGTTGCTTTATGTAAAAAAAAGTGAGTTACGTATTCTTTTTTTCGGAAGGCAGAGTTAGAAGAAGAAGAAAAATCGAATTATGAGCGGGTCAACTCATAACATTTTCTCATCATCTAGTCATTTTAATTTAGATATGTAAGCATGTCTATAAAATTGATTGTTTATGTAAAAACGAACCATGATATAACCGGTTTTTAATTTAAAATTTGACTTTTCTTAGAATATAATGCCTTAAAATGGTATATTTAATTAAAGTTATTTATCATGATATCTGTAAACAACTGGCATAAATCATGTTTATGTTTTGAATGGATAAATTTTATATCTCAATAAGCGATAATGAGCATTACCAAATTTAGCAACACTAGATATCTTATAAGTTTCACAAATTGAAGGTAATCGAAACAAGAATATTTGTCATTGTTAAAAATGACATTGCTGTGCTAAAACTCTTATTTACAATACATATAAAGCCACAGCTGCCAAAAGCTAAGTTTAATGTATCAAATATTTGTTCTAATCCGCACGTTAGTAAACGTGTTATTGGATATACAACGCATTTTATTTGAACTTTAAGGAAACTCAAAATCATTTATTTGTTTGAACTAAATATATGTCTAAATTAACAATGTTTAAGGATGGCATAGCAACCAGGTTAATTAAAGGGTCAAGGGAGAAAAAAGGTTATATAAAAATTCAATTTAAATTTAAATTCAATTTTAAAAAGAATCTTGTTTTATTAATCGAAATTATAAAATAAGCGAATTTTGACCTAATTTAAATATAAAATCAGTTTTTTAGGAAGTCGACGCAGAACTACGCATGTTTTTTTAGCTTTGGTTATTAAAGAAAGACATGTTTATCAGATATTATGTATTCACAGAAATTAATGTCATGTCGGTTTAGTTCCGCTAATAGCTCAGCCGAAATTAGATGTCTTACAAAACCATCCTTCAAATCTCATTTCCTTTAAAACTGGGTAGTCAAGTTAACAGTCAACTTAAAAAGTTTTTAGTGGAAATATATTTCCCAATCAAATTTCCTTCGTAAAAGTCGTATTTGTATAACAGTTGTACTAAGGTTTTGGGAAATAATATTATAACACAATGTTGACCAAGTATAATGAACAAGCTCTCAAATTCCTACGCTTCAGTTTCCGCTATCTACCCGAAATCCCTGTTATCTGGAATCCAAAAACTCAGCAAATTTCCACAAACACTGAAAATAAAACATGGGCAAAATGGTACTTCGGCAACAGTTTCGTATTAATTATGTGGCTATCAACTGTATACACATTAGTAACAGAGCAATTCGTAAATCGGCCAGACCTCCTTACTATTCATTCAAGCAATATCAAAGCTGCTCTGTCCTGTTTTACTATTTCACTAGCTGGTTTCTATGGAGTTTTGGCGTTAAAGCAGGCCATCTATTGTTCAACTTTAAACGAGTATCTCAAACTGGAGAAAAATGTATTTCAGAGTAAGTTTCAATTTAAAAAATAATTTGTTTCAATTTTTTTTGTCAACTGCTGATTACTAACTGTTTTCTAATTGAAATCTAAAATTGTTGCAGAATACGCTTCAAAACCGCTTAGTACAAATCCTAAAATGAACACTTTGGATCTCTTTTTCTTTTCCGTTCAACCGATGAACTTTTTATGGGTTTTACTTTACATCACCGCAATATCTGGCAAACGGGATGGTCTTTATTGGCTACTCGAAGATATTTTACCTCCCCCACAAGAAAGAAATAACTTATTTAACATATTTCTATTTCTTTTTAAATCAATTATCTTGATTCCATGCTTTTGCGAAACTTGCCGTACAATTCAAATTACTAGCTTAGGATATTTAACTGTTATAACATCGACAAAACATTTGGCCTATAGTTTACTTCACAAAGTTCAAAAATCAGATGATTTTTTCCAATATTATAACCAATTGTACGTCATATATGGTATTTTAAAGGAAGCCTTTGAACGTGCTACTATATTAGGCTTAACTATGCTCTATCTTATGTTTATTCAAACAACTTGGGCAAGTGTGGTGGGAATGGGAAAGCTGGAAATTTCGGTTTACATGATGTTTGCAATGCCAACACTAAGTACTGTCACAGGTTTGTCACTCCTTCTTCCTTTAATTTCATCTGCCGCTGAGCTAACTAACAGTATTCCGAAACTAAAGATGCTTGAAATGAGAGCAGTTTACTGTAAACGGGCATCATTTCAAAATAGAGTTAATATTAAGAGAGTGCGGGCGTTGCATCCAATAAGGTTAAACTTTGGTATGTTTCACCCATTAGGTAAGGATTTTTCTAGGGGTATGATTCAAAGTATGATTGATAATACGTTGCAACTTGTGCTAACGTTTGACCTAAATGGCGCCATATTGTAAAACACATGCAAATAGTCCAATATATGAAATATATTATGGTTGTCGGTAAGTTATATATTTTTATATTCTATTTCAAATTCAATTTAATATAGAATATAAAGTTGGATTAGTAATAACTAGGTTAAATTTGTTATAAAATTACATATATCAACAGTTTCATATAAAATACGATTTTAAATCGTAGTAAAAAATAATATTATGTGCTTTTAAAAACTTGAAGAAATTAGTTAAAATTTCTTTAACAATAAGTAGTCACAAGATTAATTTTATTCGCGTTTGAACTTGACCACAATAAAGCATTATTATAAAAGCTCTTAACATATGTTTTGAATATTTAACGATGAAAAGATAAATAAAAATATAATTCTAACTGAAGATTACATATATAATTGAGTCAAATACTTATAAGTTTTTTTACATATTTCATTTAACGTACAAGTGATTTTTTTAATACAAGAGGTAGCATGGAGCATACGTCTTTCAAAGAACTATTACAAATAGCATAATTAAATAAATTAAATTAATACAAAATTAATTAAAATAATTAAAATACAAAATTGTCGTAAATATTTTGTGGATTGTGTGTTAATTCAATTGAGGATTTTGTAGGAATATAATTTATCCCAAATGGAAACTTACATCCTGGGAGTTTCAAATTTATTTGTATGGTTATTAAAGCAGAAAAACATTTTGTCTAATAGTGTAAACATTTGTTACATGAGTGGCGTATAAGGTTTAACAATCAAACAAGTTGTTTACGTGACAGATAATTCCAATTACCTACCAATTATCGAATCATATAAGCAACATTTCACATTTCGAATCAAACCTTAATATGCTTGTAAAGGTTTGACATGTAAGGTATTATGCTATGCTGTTATTAAGCGTGTTTATTACAACGAAAGTTAAGACTTATCAAAAATCTTACTTTCCACGGTGCAGCTATACTTGAATACCTATACTGCTTTACTGTTGTATTTAATGGGGGTTTACGGCATTTTTTGATAAAAAATGTTTACTCTCTTAAGTCTATTTACATAGCTCTGGACAGTTTCCCAAATGGGGACAATTTGTAAAGGGCATATAATTGGGAGGATTTGAGGTGAATGAAGTTGCTATGATTCATCAGATATACTGGATATCGTTTGATTTAATCTATTTATGTTCAAACTGAAATAATCTGAATTCGAATCACTACAATGTCTTGTTGTTAAAAAGTGTTTAGCCAACAACTTTTTTTTTGAGATATTATCGATCCAATTTTTTGTTTATAGGAAATTAATTCTATAACTCGATGTTTTATTTGCCATAAACAAAACCGATTAATTATTTCTGACTTATAAGCTTATAATTACTATGCTATCAAAGGCTTACATGACTAAAATCGATAAAAAGCGGTGAGCGGACCTTATTCAGTATATTTTGGAAAGATCGGTAATTTTCATGTTAAAAGGCGAGGATGTTGGGGTGACCTAAATATAATTACACAAGACATTTAATTAATTTAGTTGAGTGCTTTGAAAGATATTTATATAACTGAAAGCTTACACTAGTATAATATTTTGTAATGTCTTATTTAAGTTAGTAGACGATAATAAAATCTAATTAGTCTTACACAAAATGATTTGTTTTAGTTAATTGCCCAAAAACCTACTTGTAAAAGGTGTGTTGAAGCACATTATGCCAGACAGATACACAGGTTATGTTGGAAAATTTCGATATATGCTGTCTGTTTTTTTATTTTAAATAGAATTTATACATGCTGAAAATACGAAAGTAAATTTTAATACGTAGTTGTTCCTCAAAATGTACACGAATATGGTTCAGAAAGTGAGTTATAACTTGTTGTACTTTCTCATAAATGGGACATATTGAATTTTTAGCTGACGTATTAAAGTACTTGTAAAATTTTCAGACCAACAAAATCATAAGTTTTAAGTTTAAGACATGCGAAAACAACCAACAAAATCTAATGAAATCAACAATTCTTATCATTTTATTCAACAATTCGACAAAAAAAAATCGCATCGAATATTAAATGATTAGACAAGTTTTATTTCTCCAATAACCCAAGCGTAATCGTATTTACAACTTGCACAGTCTGTCGATTGTTAAATTTTAGGTAAATTGGCTAGACATGTAAGTTTATTGCAAATGTATTCAACTTATACTTGATAAAGCTTTGATAAGTGTGTGCAGTGATTACGAACTTTGGTTTTTTGTCAAGAATACGATTGTTGGATAATTTACAGTAGCATAACGTACATTTAGTTTATCGAATATGTTTTTTTTTTCTGGAAAAATTTGGAATATCAAATTTCCATTTATCAAGTAAACGTAATTTAGTTGCCGTTATCCTAACTCTGCTATTTGGAAGTCATTGTATATACGTTTGAAAAACTCGATTTTCTGCAATACCTTACCGCATATTAATAGATTAATCTTTATTATTAATTAAAATCTATATGTGGACAGTGGTTATTTTACACGTTTAAGGTTTGCTTTTATGGAATAAGAAAATTTTGCTCGATTCGAAATGGTATATGGTGTAGTTCAATACATGTTGTTTTTGACTGGTAGTTTCTAGTAATAACAGTTCAAAGAAATAATTATAAGTGATTTGTTTCAGAAGTCGAATTCAACCATTTGTTTTGCGTTGTCGGATGAAGTATTTATTAAAAATAGTATCGAATTACTTTGAAATGTTTTCATAATAAACCCAGAAATAATAATTGTAAACACTATTTTCGAATTGTATAAATATTTTTCAAAATTAACATGTGTTATTTATAAACACAATAATAAGCCAACACTCTTTTGTGTTTTTGGTTTGAATACGAAGATAGATATATCTGATATGAATTTGTTTTCAGGTTTTAAAATTAAACATATTCTAAGCCAATGAAACACGGAAAAGGAACTGCTTTTTACAACAGGACTTCCTTCAACTTGTCAAGTAATTTTCCAACACATGCTTATGAATTATAAGAACATTTAGATTTGGAATTGTCAGTTTATGAAATATTTTGGTACTCTACACAACCGACTTAAAATGCCGTCATCTAAAAACCTCAAAAATTTACAAACGATTGGCACCTTTTGCCATAATTTCACATTTACATTATTCCCACTCGCATTTCAAAATAAAACTAATGTTTTCCAAATATTTAGAAAAAGTTCTAAGAAACGTTCAACATTGCTTACAATTAGCATTATAAACTGGATTTATGTTACCATCAAGCTTATTTCCGAAATAAAACACTTTAAAATGTCCACTCTCATTCAACTTCTTTTCCATGGATTTGTATTTTCATGACAACTGGAATTTGGGTTTACAGTTTAGGATTTTATTTTCGTGCAGTAGAGCTTTGTGCTTTGTTGAATTACTTGCTTAAGAATCCTGGAGGAATTTTGTACAGAAAAGCATCCCATTTCCGTCCAAGCGACTATTTGTTCAATAAAGTAATCATTTTGTTCCAACTCATTATAGCTGTAATATTTCTAGCTTTTATGCCAATAGTTGATATTTCGATTACGCTTTACTTGCCAAATATTGCTACAAAGTACAGAGTTTTAGCAGTTCTGTTCACAATTTTAAGAATGCCATGTTTTTTGGCTGGTTGTGCCTTATGCATGATGGCGCTATCGATTTGTTTTATTATTGTAAAGGAACTCAGTGATAATCTTAAAGACTTGCAAAAACTTCAAATCAAAACATTTGGAAACAGGCGCCATATCAATAAAAACTGGTTATTGGGAACGTTTTACAGAAGATACCAAATTTTTGCGATACTAATCAATGAATGCTTTCAAACTCACTTTTGGCCTGTTATTCAATTTTTTGGAGCAATTTTCGCTATTGGACTATTGTACACGCTGTTAATGAATCGAACATTTCTCACAGCTGCTATCAAAATAACTTTGGTATTTACGTTGGTGGTTATTCTTGGCGTGGACTATTGTGTTCTGGACTTTGGAAGTCATTCATTGCTTATTTCAAAGAAAATCCTTGCTCGTGTTAATATCGAGTTAGAAAGAGATAATCGTATATATTTTCGAAAGTTCGTTAAAAGTTGTTCCCCGATTGCGCTGCGAGTTGGATCAACTCATAAAATGGATAGGCAGAGGTGGCCCTCTTTTGTTCGATTTGTCTTGCAGCGAACCTTCTTTTTTGTTGTTAAAAGTCGGGATTAGAAAAAAATCTATTTGTGGATTTGTTTTTAATGATTTTGGATTATTTATGACCTTATTTATAATACATTAATAATATTTTAAAAATAATGAATTTTGCAAAAAAAATGTCAAATTCAATGGTGAGTTTTTTGGAGTCGACATTTTTGCCCGAAAACTGAGACTTCATTAGTTCAGATTAACACATGCCGCAATTTTGTTTACTGGGAGAGACCTAGCAGCATGACTGAATTTGATTAGTTTTAACTATAGTTACATACGGGGTAAAGCTTTTAATAATTAGAATCAGTTAAAAAAATTCGATTGTACATATTTGTTATTTGATCTAGATATATCAGTATAAATTTTTTTTATTAAGGATAATAATATTCTATATAACGTACAGCAATAAAAAAATTCACTTACGTCAGAAAACTGGTGTTTAAATGGAAGCAATTGTTTAAACTGTGTTTTAGTCTTTTAGCAGTACCGACTAGGGCGAGCAAAAGAAATATATTAAGACTAGGCTAAAGCATTTACAATTTTTGGATAACAAACCTTACTGAATTAATGTTTTGTTGGTAGTCCGAATTTATTCCTGTTTCGTACTTGTTTTTTAAATTATTACACAGTTTTGAACATATTTGTCCAAATATGGGTCATGTTTACGCTAATTGCGACAATTCACTTTGTGTATACTATGTTTTATAATGGAGATCAATCTTTGCTGATTTCATTTAAAATATTTCAAAGTCACAAATATAGTTTAAAAGTGAGTAGGCATTTGTTTAAAATTTTAACACATTTGTCAAAAATGACCCATCTATTGTTTTGATAAGTGGCGCCCACTTTCAGCAAAATAGATAAAGCCGGGGAAAGGAGTGGCCTCGAATTATTTGATAAAGAAGTTTGTTGTTGTTATTGAAAGGAAAAGATGTCTGGATGTCGTTAAAATATTTATAACAAGGAAACATAAAAGGTATTCAAAATATTACGTATGTTTGTAAACGAGATAAAAAATTAATTAAGCAAATACAAAATTACTTGTTTTCGTTTACTGTCCAAACACAACACAACTCGTAAGAGGTGTTTAGAAATATATGCTGATAGACAGATACAACCCTAGTAACAAATAATTTCGACATGTGATAGTCTATTAATCTCAATATGAAAATATTTAACACAAGCTGAAAACATTTAATAGTGCACAGTCAGCCCTAAAAATAATACGAATATGATTCATAGTGTGAGTGATAATGTTAAGCAACTAATTATAAAAGTAAAAACAAATTAACTTTAGAGAATTCGTACGGTACATAAATTTTCTCATAAACGGATACATCTTCTAA
Organism: Entomobrya nivalis; assembly: GCA_034695485.1. NCBI lineage: Eukaryota > Metazoa > Arthropoda > Collembola > Entomobryomorpha > Entomobryidae > Entomobrya > Entomobrya nivalis. The sequence continues at coordinate 20,219 of JAQFZH010001374.1, forward strand.
TGTTCAAATATTAGCCATATCGTTACACCAGTTCGTATATTCATATTGATGAAAATATTTAACTTTTTAAAGAATAATGAGTGCTATTTTATGCTAAATATATTGATGGCTGAATAATTGGAAATTAATAGAAAAAGTATTTTAAAAGTAGTTTTTCCTAATTTTTGAATTTATTCTAAAACTACCTTCTTGATGTTTGAATAGAAAAATAAACAAAAAATGGATTGACTTAAGTGTCCATGCTTGACAATTGACATGCTTATCTGAAATATTAAACTCACCGCCTACACATTGAAAATTTAACCCAAATTAAATTTCTGTTGTGAACAGTTTGTTTTGACAGGTCAAATATTTTAAGGATTTTCATACGAAAATATTCATATATTTTAAATTCATGTCATGAAAAACAGTCAACAAAAACTTAAGTCAATAATCTGGTTCCAGTATTCAAAAGCTAGCTTTTTCATCAACTACCAAAATAAAGTAATAAAGAACAGTAACTGACTCATATAATTCTAAGACTTGTGCCAGTATTAATTTCCTCGAAAAAAATATTTAATAGCTAGCCTTTTGACGATTACCGAATACGTTTCCGCAATATGTATAGATTACTTACCACTTATATAATTCATAATATGTAATAATATTTTCAACACATAAATGTTATTTCATATTGTTATATTTAAACATAAGTATAATATCTGCTAGCGTAGCTACTGGTGTTCAAATTTCAGCAATTATATGAACTATTGTGTAAAATATACAATCTTACGTCATGTCACCAGAAATTTAATTTTCTTCGCCACATGTAATGTTTCTTTTTATCTGATTAGTATTACCGAACTTAAACCATAATTAATAAATAAGTTTTCTACCAGAAGGTTTCCTTTATATTTCCACCAGTCACTTTCTACGCTTAGGTTTGTAACCAGCTATCATTTATCCACTAGCTCCTAAACGTCCAGTGTCCAAAAACACAACAAGTTTACTCAACCATGCCACAGCTTAAAAGCATTCGACTTATTTCTGCACTGAGCAGAATTACAAGTTACACTTCATTTACCATATTTCCTTTTACGTTCCTTGCTAACCAGAACACATTCAAAGTTTCCAAAAGAAAATCCTTCAAACGATCATTGTTCCTTGCAGGTCAACTACTAGCCTATGCTGTAATAGCGATTCAATTTATACTAAACATTGTAAATAGAGAGGAGAGAGGATTAGTTGGAGTAATTTTTCATGGCATAGTACTTATTCCTCTAACAGCCATACTAATTTATGAGCTGGGATACCACAACTGTGCCAACGAATTTTGCTGCTTGTTAAATACCATGTTTAAAGTACCAAATGGACCTCAAACACTTGTCGATTCGCAATTACGGCATAATTATAAAAGAAATCAAGACAACTGGATATTTGCCCTATTATTATTCGCTCACGTAGCAATGGCCATAGGATTTCTTGGATTTATTCCTGCCATTGAAATAGCCCTTACATTGACGGCCAAGGAAAGAAATTTGATACAATTTTGTATCTCTTGCCGATATAGTTCCATCTTAAATTTATTTCTTATTCTGCTTAAAATA
>JAQFZH010001375.1:0-21803 GCA_034695485.1 Entomobrya nivalis
TAAAAATTACTGTGTGTACTAGTATGGATGGATGAGATGAGATAATGACAATCAAATGGTTAAGAGAGGCGAGAAGATATGGTGCTGGTGCTGAAGTATGCACACTTTTTTATCTTTATTGAATAGCACTTTGGTGTTTTTAATGGGAAGTATATAGAATATAGTGTAGGTATTTTGGTGTGGGGATAAGACGGCATTAAGAATTTTTTATTGTCTTTTGGAATTAATGAGAGTGGTGGCTAAAAATGCAAGGGTTGAATATTTTAGGGAACTGAATGTCTGCTTGGTATGGTGGTATGATAAGCTATTTGGGAAGATAAAGCAGTTGGTATAATGGGGATGCTAACAAGGTAGGAATGCTCCTGTGTGTAAAAGAATTGGTGTATAAATTGTAAGGTAAGCTGTGAAAACGAGCTTAAGACAAAGGGAACCGATTTGTGAAGGGAATATATGTAACAGGTAGAGATGGAATATATGTAACAGGTAGAGATGGAATATAAAAGGGTTTAATAATTTGTAAAGGTGGAAGGACGGACACTTAAAATTATTTGAAGGGATGAAATATATAAGTGATGCGGTTACTAGAAGAACGAGCCAACTGACCGTGTAATTTTACAGCTTGGTAGGCATGACGGTGAAATTAGAAGAAAGACTGGAGGGTTGAAAAAACTGTAAGAAATATTGTTGACTTTGTGAGTTGGCAAGTGACTAATAATTTTCTAAAATAAAAAGAGGAAGAAAATTTGGTAAAAAAAATATTGACTGACTTGAAAGCCATTTAGAAAAAGAAAACAAAGTTGTTATATATTTTTTGCTTAGGAGAATAATAGCCATGGTAGGAGATAGTGTAGAATAACAGCTGTATGCAAAATAGAGTTTTTGGTGGGTATCAAAATCTGCCTAAATTACTACTTGGAATAAAGATATTAATGATAGGATACAGACGGTTGAGCAAATAGAAGTAAGTAGGAAGGTAGGTATAAAAAATAACCAGATCAAGATTCTAAAAAGTCATTTCACTGATGTGAATATAAAAACAGCTTGATATCCTTTTTTGCTTAGAGGAGGCAATACAAGTGTATTGTAAGTATTGTGGATGAAGAAGAATAATAAGTAGTAAAAAATCTAGAGTACAGTTTTCTCATAGGGGTTCCATCATCACTTAAGATTTTTATGGTTTTTCATGGAGGTATTTTTCTACTGTTATGGTATGATGGTAGTGTAAGTATTTGTTTTACAGTTTGAACTCGAAAATTTAAAATTGTTTGGGAAAATGCAAAATAATAGCGACGAGTAAAAATATATTTGTTTTGAATAAAATACCTTTTTCGTTTTTTGCACCCGTTTTTTATGCATAAATATTTTGAAGGGATGGAAATAAAAAGGGAAATGTGCTATGCATGCGATTCTCGTGAATATATAATTCTCTATTTGATTATATTTCTCTTTGGCGTGCAACTCATGAAAAACGATCTTAGGACATATGAAATACTGCATTGTTTAAAAATTTGCATGCCATACTACCAACCGTATACGGAAAATTTATACAAGCGAATTTAAAAATTATATAATAATTGTTAATTGTAAGAAAATTAAATGAAAAAAATTGCCTTCGTTTATTTGCTGAATTTTGACGACGATAAGATTTAAATGCAACCAAAATATTATGTACTTAATTTCGAATTTAGTCTGGTTCAAAAACCGATGCACAGCCGTAATTACTTATACTCGTTTTTTGTGAAATGATTACGCAATGCATATTATGCACTCGTTTAAAAAGTCATTAAGGTTAACTGCAAATTCATATAGGGCCTGAGAAATATATTGATGACCGAGACTGAGTACGATAATTGCACGAGAAGTACGTCATTTGAAATGAATATTAGTAAAATGCTTATATAATATGTATTGTATATATCAGGTGTACTATCAATTCAGTAAAGATGAGCATCTTTATATCGAACTGAATCGAAATTGAATTTAGATTACAAGTTGAAAGAAAGGGGGATCTTGCAATATGTCAGGTTTTTCTTTAGGTAAGTTACCTTAGATTTTCGTTGTTAGGCTGTTCAAAGAAATAAAAGTCGTGATCAAGTTATTACGATCTAAATGATGATGATGTGGTTACAATGCTGCTATTGTGGATGTGTACTGATTATTAAGAAGGGTTGAATGTAATGTAGCATTGAAAATGTTAGGCAAATAAATTTATTCAACTGGTCGTTTTTTGTCAAGTTGAAATCAAGCCAATCTGGATTGGATTTTTTTCCCATATGCTAAAATAGCTTTGCAGATAGGGTCGATGGTAGTCGGTTTGGTATCGAATTTGATCGTTAAAAAAGATACTTATAAAATATATACAGCAGCTGGAAAAATTTATTTAGATCAAAACGATAGAACAATTTTCTAGAAGAGTTGAATAGCAACTCAACTTGAAATCAATTCAAGTACGAAAAAACCGGCTGGATAAAATTTTATTTTGATCATGGTCATCAAAGATGAGAAGAGTTTGATAAACTGCAAATTAGAATGGAAAAAACTATGATTAAAATAAAAATGGCACTGGAATTAAAATAGAAGAAAAACAGATTTTCACAGTTTTCCTTTCGTGAAATCTAAAAGTTGCTGGGATTTTTTTTCGTTTGAAAATTTGCCGATGAAAATAAAAACAGGTAGACAGAAAAAGTGAATGGCAGGTGAGAGGTGAGTATTTATTTAGTAATCGTGTGAAATTCAGTAGATTTTTCAAGAGATCCATTGTTCTTTTTGTGTAATTGCGAGGGAAGCAGGTGAGAATAAAAATAAATCTGAAATCATGAAACCGCATAACCGGTAGTAAAACTCAACCAATTGGTGTAGAAAATTGCACGACAGGTTGAACACGACGAATCTGGCAAAATTAATGAATTTTAAACGCGGTTAAATTTTTTTAATGGGCTTTAATATTTAAATTATATTTTATTTAGTTAAAGTTTGTCACAAATTGAAATAATGAAACCTTACGATATTTTTTTCTTAATGAAGAAACACCTGTTGTGGTTTTTCTTGAGAAAGGTGTTTTTATGCGCAGCCAAGCGAATAACAAGTTGTTCACTTGTCCAGAATAAAAGTTGGTTTTTACTGGACACCAGACACGAGTTTGGTATCGACATAGACGTTTATGTAATACAAGTATTTATGTGGTGCTTCTGCTTATTATAGTAATTGAGATGGAGAGGCTTATAATATGGTGTGTAACACGTTTTGGATAGTAATTTATTTTGGTGTTTTTGGTCAGTATTTGAGTGGCGGTGTGAAAAAAAATCAGTATTGTAAATTGTGGATACGTGACGTCGAGTACCACTTTAATAGATATTGAAAAAATATTGCATGGCTTTTTGCATGGTTTATAAATAATTTATCAAAAATATATAGCCAACTGTCAAATAAATCAAATGGCTGCAAAATCAATAAACAAATTATTATGGAAAATTGTTCGTTAAAAAAACTGAAGATATTTTTTTTAAGTTCAAGACAACTGACAAAATAAATATGCTTAATTGACTTGTTTACTATTTTTACAAAATATTTTAAGTTTTTAGCATTTTTACAATACGAAATGTGTTAACAGCAACACTTCTTATAATAGTTAGTAAAGTAGTCCTTTGAATTTTCCTGTATCCCTTAAAACAAATTTTGAGTGGCTTACAACTTGATACAAACTTTTTGAAATGTTTTACTTCTATAGGTGTACTACCAGCCCATTTAATTTTTTTCCATGTCGCTAAACTTCGCCGTGAATTTTTATCGAATCTTCCTCCAAATTCGTATAACCCATAAATTACTGACCACACTATAAAGAGTACGTTTACCATTAACACGGTTTGTAAACAGCTCAATTCGCTGCTATGCAAAATAAAGCTACAATTACAAGCTATTATAACAAATGTGAGGAGACCCTCAACTGGTATAATCATCAATGCATATGTGGTCGTTAAAATTTTATGGAGAAGTTCCACCTGTCGGTAGAATACAGGTAAGTATCGTAACGTTCTTACGCGACTGTTTATGAAGTACATTTTCTCAGGTAGTCCAGGTCTTAATTCGTTCATCATTATTATGAGAAATATGGGAAGGCATGTGGTTAAATGAATAATTAGATAACTTAATGAAAGAGCAATGCAAATACAAAAATATAAGTATAAAATTGTAATAAGTGGGCGAATTATTAAAAGAAATGGAAATGGTAAATGTAAAATAAGTGATGTGAAAAATATTGGTGTTTCGGGATATAAAATTATTTTAACTGAGGTGATCACAGGAATAATATGCAGGGAAAGTGGAAGGATAATAACAAGTATATTGATGGCTTTGAAATAAGGAGACTTTGAGAATTTTTGGTGGCGTAACAAGTCATCTAGAAAAATAAACAGATTTAAAAATTTGGAACTATTTTTTTTAAATAAATAAATTAATTGATTCAATTTGAAATCTTTTTTATTGGTTTTTAAATAGTTATTTAACTTACGTTTTAATTTGGCCACAAATGTTTCCATCCAATTGTGTGCGATAACCACTTGTTCAGGGTCATCTTGAATAAGACAGATGAGTTCAATTAGCATTAAACTTTGCCATGTTATTGCAAACAAGCAAGTATTTATATATAATTTATTGCTAGTGTGTTCACAACTATTGAGACCACACTTAATTAAATATGTTAACGGTAATATTATATGACAAATTGCTGAAATAGCGTGAATTAAAGTGTAACTTAATCGATTACTGGAGTAAATATATTTTTGTTTGATTTTGTCCCATTGAAATGGAATAACACGGAGAAAATATAAAAGCCTTGTTAAGTTTCTAACAAGTTTTAAATTTAAGTCGGAAATCATTATTGAATTAGTGGCTATATTTTAGAATATGGGGCAATATATTGAAAGTGAAGCTGAAGGGCGAATGAAGACAGGAAGGTTTTCAAGTAGGGTTTAACTTATAGAAAACGGTAGGATGAAAAAGTGAGATTTGATAACTTAAATAACCAGTACTAACTAGTACAATAATTGGTATGGGTGAACAAATGGACTTCTAATGGTCAATGCTGAAACTGTTACAAAATAGATGTGAAGAAGTATCAGCTAAAAAATTGACTTCTCATTTTTATCACGTGACATCAAATATTTATAAATTCATTTAAAAAAAGTATTAACGATTTTTTTACCATTAAAAGTTGGAAATTTCAACGCTAATTCATATATTTTATTAGTTATTTACGATCTTATATTTATTCATTACATTTACATGGCTACGAACAGAGTATGACAGACACGTGGAAACCCCACGAGGGTTTATATAAGAGATATTGAATAAGCGTTACAAGATAATTAAATGTTCTATTTTTACAAAGATAAAATGGCATGACTTTTTGGACATTATTTGAAGTTTACATGTAAATTATAGATATGTAGCTTTAAATAAAAATTATATAGATTTTTCGGTTTGTCTAATAGCTTTAGTGTCAAAATTTCTTACAATATGGTATTGAGTTTATCGTATAGGTCATCCAGTTTGCCTTTTATTACGTAATGTTGTTTATCAAGATTTTAAAACCACAGTTTTGGTTTTATTAATTTTTGTAATTTGGTTATTAAACCAAATACAATGATGGGTAAGTCGAAGTGTTTTTTTGGGGTAAATGGGGACCTTGACAGTTAGTTGTCACAATATTGGCAACGGTCAGCTTAGAATTTTAAAATGATATAGCAAGCAATAACGAAAATAACTTTTATGTTGTACAAATGTACATACACAGATTGTGATCACATAACAAACGAGCGTGAGATGCCCTTATTATTTTGCATGGCCATAAATTCTGGCATGTCGATGAACTGCTAGTTTGACCTTTAAAAAATAAAGTTATCAGTTTAGACGATTGTGGAGGAAATAAAACATATGTTCAATTATCATTGATTACCGTCATTCTGAAAATGCGAAACGTAAACGAACTACAAATTTCCTGGTGATACATATATTGGTTATTTCTGAAGCAATTCCAGTAAGTCACCCACTTTAACCGACATTTCATTCTACTGCAAGGGAAAACACATTTTATTTTATAAAAAAATCATATTTTTTGAACTTTGAACAGAAAGAAAATCTGAAAATCAGCCTTCAAAATCGGAAAATGCATTTATTTTTAACTGAGATTTTAATTTTCAGGTCAAGATGGAAAAATTGCAACGGAAAATATTTTATACCCGTTTTAGACCGCTTGTCCGTATGTCTCTTCAGACTTAAATATTTTTTCACTTGAAATTTCCCGTCAAAATGCGAATATGGTAACAGAAAAAAAATGTATCACTTTAAATCGCATAAACTACACTATTTATGCAAATAAATTTACGTTATTATTAAATTAAATTATTTATTATTAAATTTGTGTTAGAATGCATTAAACACATCGTTACTTATTATAACTTGCATTTCATATTTGGTTGATCATATGGAACAAAGTCCAAAAATAATAATGGATATATATCAAGTGACGCATAGGATGCCCATACGACAGCCCCATCTCCCCAAAAGCTGTAGCAAACGTTACTAAACAAAGGAGAGCAATGAGTGTGAGTTTCTTCCTCTCTCATTCCATGCATGCACAAATAATATGAATGTCGTCAAGCTTTTTTGCTTGCAAGTGTAGTTTACATGCAGTTCAAGGGTGCATCCACATTTTATGTCTGAAGTGAATGAGAGATTTTAATTTTGGAATTTATCGTAATTCAAGCAATTAATTTGATATAATTAAATTTAGTAGTGAAGTTTAGTAGATTTAGTTTTTTTATAAATTTTGTGCAACAGTTGTGGAATGCCTCCCCACAAAGGTAAGTGAAAGCAGCGGGTTGTCTTTTGTAAGATAAGAGAAGCAAGTGACTTTTTGATGAAGTTATTACAACTTTTAACTAGTTAATTTACAACTACAAAATTAATTTACTGTCTTTTATGAAGCACATCCCACACCTCATCCATTTCAACCGGCATTTCATTTTATTTCAACCGAAAATACATGTTAATTTACAAAGAATTGTATAGAAAAAAATATAAAATATATTAACGGGAAAAAATCCCAAAAACTGCCTTCAAAATTTAAAATTGCAATTATTTTCAACTGAGGTTGGTAAAATTTACGCTTTTTCATTTACTAATTTTGTACAGCTTTTGAAACGTAAAAATTTGTACATCTAAAAACCGCCTTCAACGCATTGATGCTTGGTGATATTTACGCTTTGTAATTTAAAAGTTAAATTTTGTACGGAAACATAACAAAGGTTAAAAAATAATTGAAACGGGAATCATCGACTTATATGGTAATTCAACTAATTTCTCAAAATTTAAACCAAACAAAATTAATTTTAATCGTAACACATTTAAATTACCCGCTAATGACTAACCACTGTATTCAAATTTTCCCTTAATTTCCTTTCATCATAATAATATCGGTCAAAACCCCCCGAAAAAAATATTTGATCCAGCGAAATTTCAATTTTCCATTAATATTTTTCCCAAAAATTGACTTTCGAAAATGCAATGCATGAATCTATAGCCATTATAAATTTTACGGACTGACCATAAAGTTGGTTTGTTTAAGCCCAACCGTTTTACAAATTCTGACATTTTTATGAACCATGGTTGGACCTTTAACCAAATTATCACTTCATGATAATTTTTCCCCTTCTCTGTTGAACTTTAACTAAATTTTTAGATCATGTACCAATGAACTGCAAGGATTTTCAATAAACGTGGTAACAAGCATTGAATTAAATTTTAGCGAAAAACTTTTTCCACCTTCTTTTTAAATTACCAGTTGACGACTAACAGCTTTGTTCAAGTTTTTACTTAAAAACTGTTTATAATAATGAGCTTGGTTAAAGCCCGGGAAATATACATTTTGTTTACTCTATTATTTTGTTGAAATCATTATTATGACGCTAAATAACTTTTAAAATATAATTATTGAACAAACGTTAACACCCAATAAACACTAATCTTTACTATTATGTCAAAATAATGAGATAAAATTAATTACACCTTGCTGCTTCACTCAATTCACAAATGGCTTTCACTTTTATGGAGCTACGTTTTGAATGAATTGAATTTCCAGTTCAAGTCGATGACAAACTTTGTACATAGTGATAAAGCTATGAGCCCCACATGATACATGATAGTACCGGCTAACAATTGCATTGATAATTTAAGTTTGCCAAAGTAAAAATCTGAAAGAAATTTTGCAGTGTCAATACGTGGTGTTCCATTATATCATATTGTTTTATTAATTTAAATATATTTTAAAAGATAAATCACAAATGTTTCATACACACAATATAATCAAGCCATACTACCTAAATTTGAAAGTATTAAAATAAATGTGTATTTAATCTGTAGGTCCACAGTAGTCCCAATTAAAATGACTGTCAGTATAGCAGTAATAATAGCCAAACCAACGCTTACAATCCATACGACAACTATTTCCTTTGTAGGTTGTTAGAATGCGGGGAGAACAGTGAAGATTTTGTATCTCCCCAAAGCGCCTTGCGTTAACCTCACAATAGTATTTTCCATCGTCTGATAAAGTGCAAGCAGTAACACAGTTATGGCCTAAAATATCGAACCAAAAAAGTTTGGCACTAAATTCAAATTTAAATCTAAATACGGTGTTATGTTTTGACCCATGAAAACCTTTTAGTTAATAGTGCATACATACAAGCTAGCTGTTGGAACGTAATTCAGAAAATTGTCCGTTAAGTTGAGCATTACATGCGTGTTCTTGAATGGTTGGGCGATGAATTACACGGAATGCTTAACTTTACGGACAATTTTCTGAAGAACATATTACCAGCTAGGGTGCTTAAATGTGGGTTTTACCATTCAAAATCTTTGGCTTGTAATATTGAAATTTTTATGGAATTTTTATAATGTTTAGTTTTTAATGTTTATTTCACTTTACCTTTGGTCGTCCTAGTCTGTATTCCAATTGAAGTAGTTGCTATAGCAACCACAATAAAGGCTACTGCTGCTATATATCTCATTTTCGGGTGAATATGAGAGTTAGAAAGTCAAAACTCAAAATATTTTTTTCAAAATTTTACGATTGAGAAAAAATTAACGTTTTAATGTATTTTTTTGGTTATCCCATTATTGAGCATTGTATCTCGAATGAATTTAATAATTTATAAACATTTTACTTATATACCCACATAGCACAAACAGCGTAAGGTTGGGCTGGAAAAATTAGCGACCGAATGCTGGATAAATATATAAAACTGACAATTTGTCGTTCTAATTAGAGTACACGGAAAAACATAACGTTATATTTTAGTTGAATCATTTATGTTTACTCAGTAACGTCTTCATGAAAATGATTTCGTCATTTTTTAAACCAGACATTTGGTTTTAATGCAGATTTGGTTCACAAATTTAGCATAAAACTGTTAGACTAGTTTTGTGTATGTTTTGACTATTTGGGAACGCATGCTAATCATTATTACTCTTTACTCGCTACAAAGCTATGCTATTACATAACTTTATTTTAATTCTTTACGATAAACCCATTCCTAGTGTCTACACTGCATGGCTATCACATCAATGAACCTGTTTGACCCAGACTTTGATCTGGAAGCTTTCTCAAAATTTTATAATCTTTGCTGATTCATTTGAGATTGATAGTCAGTTAGGTTGTAAACTGCAATGGTTCATTAACATCTGTTGCATCTGATTTGATATCTTGACCTCGTTTTATTTGAGATATTCATCCAAACTTGTGGTTACATTAAAGATAAATGTAAAATATCATGTGATAATATTTTGTTTGATTTGAACAGTTTCTTGTTTACATATTCCAATCAAAGTTTCAAGTTGGAAATATATGTGACAATTTTAGCAAGTAACCATTAAACTGTGTTGAACTGAGTCTTTAGATAAAAACCAATAAAATCGGGCATGACTACCAACTAAATAAATCGATATGCCGAAACTTCTCGTGAACAAAGCTATGAACCCCACATGATACATAATAGTACTGGGTAACATTTGCATTGATAATTTAAGTTTACCAAAGTAAAAATCTCAAAGAAATTTTGCAGTGTCTATTTTTAAGTGGTGTTCCACTATATCATAATTTTTATTAAGTTTAATATATTTTTAAGGATAAGACACGAATGCTTCATAAACGGAATATAATGAGGACATGATCATACTGTTTAAATTTGAAAGTATTAAAATAAATATGAACTTAATCTGTCGGTCCACAGTAGTCCCAATTAGATTGGCTATCGGTATAGCAGTAGTAATAACCAGCAATATAAAACCGATATTCCCCATGACAACTATTTCCTCTGTAGGTAGTTCCATGCCGGGGAGAACAATGCCAATTTTTTAACTCCGGAAAGCGCCTCTGGGTGTCACAATAGTATTTTCCATCGTCTTTTATAGTGCAATCAGTAGCACAGCCATAGCCTAAAATATAAAACCAAAAAAGTTTAACGGCTAAAAATTACTCAAATTTACACAAGTATTTAGCTAAAAACTTTCAATATTAAAATTATTATAGAATTTTTATAATGTTTAATTTTTCATGTCGATTTCACTTTACCATTGGTCGTCCTAATTATCCCAAGTGACATTGTTGCTGTAGCAACCACAAGAAAGGCTACAGCTGCTATAAATCTCATTTTTGGATAAGTGTGAGCGCTATTTAGTCAAATCAAAATAATTCAAAGTTTTAAGATTAAGGGAAAAATACGTTTAAGGGAATATTTTTGTTGTTATTAATTTACGACTGAATCTTGAATGAAGTTGTTTATTTCAATGTTTTACTTATATACCCACAAAGTACAAACAGCGTAAGGTTGGACTGGACAAACCAACTACGACACAATTAGATAAATATAAGGTTTTATTTTACTCAAAGCATTTATCTTTACTAAGTAATATTTCCTTGAAAATGATTTGTGATGATGTTCATGTCAGTTTTCGATTACGATTGCTAATAAATACAAATAAAAGATGGCAGAGAAGTTATCCTATATAAAAAATGATACGTCATTAGTCATAGTCGTTCAGATGCATATTGCTAGTTCTACATAACACCAGTTGAAAAATTTATTTTAAATACCCGAGATATATTTTAGCTTTCTCTTCTTCGACACTCTATATTTATATTTCTGCGTGTATTAACCTATAATACCCACATAGTAGCAATTCTATTAAGACTATGGTGTAAACTTCTTATTGACAGTTTTCTCCATGGTAATGTACAATTGCTTTCCATTTGAGATTGCAGCTGTATTAACAACAGGCAAGATCACAGGCGCTGTCCGGAATATCATTCTTGGCCTAAGATGAGAATAAAAATTGCAAAATATTTTTTTATGTATAAAACCCACAATTTTTTATGGAAGGATTAATAATTTTCACAAGTTGAGGTGTGGTTTCATATTGTATTTGAAATACGGGCATCTAACGCAGAGCTAGATTTAAAGTTATAGATGTATGACTTGATCAGTAAATACATTGGAGTATATTTTTTTTAAATAACGCAGTGAAAACTTTTGGTGTTATTGTAGATTTGGTACACAAATTTAGCAGCAAACTGCTAAACTGGTTTTGTGTATCTTTTGACTATTTTGGAACGCATGTTAAATCCTTATTGCTCTTTACTCGCTATTTAAGCTATGCAATTACATAATCAAATTTCAAACAACAATATGAAATGACAACTCAGTTGAATGAGAATCTAAATAGTTCAACTCATGCTATAAATTAGTGATACATATTTCTAAATGACGATGATGAATGACATGTTATATTAAAGATAAAAAATAACTTGTTTTCCATGTGGCATTTTTACCCTGTATTTATAAGCAATCGTAAGCGAGAACCGACGAGAGCATCATCTCAAACTATTTTAAGATAACCGTTAATAGTAAATACTATACTATAATAAATGACCATGTTTTTCCACATACTCTAATTTAAACGATAAATAGTCAGTTAATTGCATTTACTCAGTAATTGAGTTGCTAATTCGTCCAGTTCAACCTTACGTTCTTTGTGACATGTGAGTATATAAATAAAAAATTATAATAATTAAATTCATTCGAGATCCACTGCTAAATTAAGTGATTATCAAAAATGCATTTAAACGTTGTATTTTCTCAATCGTAAAATTTGAAAGATTTTTTTTAGTTTTTAAACCCCAACTCTCATATTCACATAAAAATGAGATATATAGCAGCAGTAGTCTTTCTTGTGGTTGCTACGGCAAAAATGTCGATTGGACTGCAGTTTATGACGACCAACGGTAAAGTGGAATACATATAAAAAATAAACATTATAATAACTGTATAATTATTTCAATATTACAAGCCGACGATTTCTAATGGCAAAACCCTTATTCAAGCACCCTAGCTGTTGGGACGTTCTTCAGAAAATTGTCCGTAAAAAAGCTTGTCGTGTTATGTATTGCTCAACCTTTGAAGAACGCTTATGCAATGCATATAGATCTTATTTTAACGGACAATTTTCTGAAGTACGTCACAACAGCTAGCGTGTATGTATGCGGTTTTTACTTATGGGTTAAGATGGGTCACAATGTAACACAAGATTTCTATTTAAAGTTGAATTTTGTGCAAAATTTCTTGCTTCATTTTTTGCATACAACCACCCTAAATTTATTGTGGGTCATTAGTCATTATTCATTATAAATTCGAGTTTAAAACGGTCGTTCCCAACCCGTGTTTTTAACTAAGTAATTGTTTAAATTTGAGTATTTTTTTGGCGTTCAACATTTTTGGTTTGATATTTTAGGCTTCCGCTGCTCAGATGATTGCACTTTATCATCACAAGATGGAAAATACTATTGTACAAACCGTCAAAAGACCCATTGGGTGAAGAATAATGCACATTGTTCTCCCCGACCTGAAACTACCTACAGAGGAAAAAGTTGTCATATGGATTGTACGCGTTATTTTGACTATTTTTACTGCTATACTGACAGCAATTTTAATTGGGACTACTGTGGACCTACATTTTAGATTTATATTTATTTTAATCGTTTCAAATTTGAGTAGTATTTGTATTTGTATTTATTTTCTCGGCTTCTTTTGGTTCCACCATGAAGCCACAAAACAAACTACATAAAATAATATTACAAATCATTATGAGGCGAGTCTGAATTTTACAAGTATACAATATCTTGTGCATGTATCATAATATCATTAAACAACATTATATTTTACAAGTATGCTGACAGTCACTATTTCATTTCGTTCAACATATACATCAAAATTACTTATCTGATACATTACTTCAAAAACAAAGTCATAATGTGTTGAGCAAATCATCATAAAACATTTTTTTGTTCACTAGTGTAGTTTACTTATACACAACACTACGTATGTATCTATATATCAAAGAGCACAAACTGCTGTGCTGGTACATTTTTATTTAATGGAAAATTTTATACATTGAAAAAATAACATGTGCAGACTTTGCTCGTCTTAAGAATTTGGTGCATGACGTCATCCCGGATGTCCGCTCTACTGCAAGAATTCTTTCATCATCTCTGTTTTGGAAACTTGTTGCGTCTCAGAATCATACCGATAAGATTTTATCCGTTTCATGTTCTTCCATACTATTAAACTGTCGATGCATATGGATGCCTTCAGAGTCTGGTCATTTTGTTGCAGGTCATGGAAATATTTCCTTAGCCTCCACTCCGCAATTCTTTCGTCCGGAATCAAATCATTTTGTATGAAAATCTTTTCATTTCCTAGTCTTTTTTATTCGCCAGAATAAACGTTTCGTCAGTTTCCCTGACCAACGTCACCAGCACTGGGCGTCTGAATGAATTCACATTGCCAAGTCTTTTAATATAACAAATTTCAGGTCGGTTAACGCCCACTTTGCTGAAGACTGCGATCACGGAATTTTCAAGGGATTTCGAATCCTCGTTTTCATTTTGATCTAGTCCTTTTATAATCAAATTATTTTTGCGTGAACGTTTGCTTACTGTCTTTAAATAATCATTTTCTTCTTCCTTTTTTTTCCAAAATAGGCTCAAGTGTTTTACAGGGCACTCCCACTTTCTTCCAAGATAACTCAAGTCTTTTTTGAACAAGTCAAGAATCGTTGTTTTTAGCTCGTGTTTCCATTTTTCAAAGAAAAGTTTCCACGACTTTTCCAACTGAGCTTCTAGCTCAGAAGAGCCTTGTCTTATATTTTGTGACATGATACACACATATGTACATGTATAGCCACACAATTATCAAACTTTTAACACGTAACTCAGCTTGGCTTTTTGCTCACCACCACTATCGCTCCGCTCTCTGCACATGCGTGTTGCTTGATCAAACGCTAAACTCAGACTTTCAAATTTGAGTAGTATGAACAATGACTTAGTCATATTACATTTAAAATTATTGTTTAAAACTGATGAAAATTATGAAATAAATTAAACACCCCAAATCATTTCAAAAAGGCTTCAAATACAATGAAACTAATTTTAAAAAAATGCAAAATGTAAATGAAGCAAATATTTTTTCGATCTCATTTATTTTCTCTGGCAGCTCTTCATAAAATGTAACCACATAAGTTACCAGATCGTCAATAATGTTACAAAAAGTTTTCATCATCCTTCGTTCATAAAATGGAACCTGTGATAAGTCAAAAATGTCCAGTTTTGACTATTGTCTACGAGTATAGTATATATTTATGTTAACACATCAATTAAATAGCTCATATTATTTTACATTTATCATTATCATTAATGTAACCATAAGCTTGCACGAATGTCTCAAAAAAATGAGGTTAAGATGTCAAATCCGATGCAACAAACGTTAATGAACCATTGCACAATTTGCCAACTAACTGACTATCAATATCAAATGAATCCACAAAAAACACATACACCTGAGAAAGCTTCCAGATAAAAGTCTGCGCCAAACAGGTTTATTGATGCAATAGACCCGTAGTGCAGCAATTATTATTGGGTTTAAAACGACAAAATAAATCGTTATATTTTTCCAAATACTCTAACTTTAACGATAAATTGTCAGTTTTATGTATTTACTCAGTAATTTTGTCGCTGATTTGTCCAGTTCAACCTTACGCTGTTTGTGCTATGTGGGCATATAAATTAGTTGTTTATAAATACTTAAATTCATTCGAGATCCAGCCCTAAATAAAGTGATATCCAAAAAATACCCTTGAAAGTTATTTTTTCTTATTCGTAAAATTTTGAAGAAAACTATTTTCAGTTTTAAAATTCCAACTCTCATACTCACCCAAAAATGCGATACATAGAAGCAGTAGCCTTTCTTGTGGTTGCTACAGCAACAATGTCAATTGGAATGCAGCCCATGTCGACCAACGGTAAAGTGAAATCAACATAAAACATTATAAAAATTCCGTAATAGTTTCAATATTGCAAGCCGATGATTTTTAATGGCAAAACCCGTAAAGTATTAGGCACTAAACTTTTTTGGTTTGATATTTCAGGTGAACGCTGTATTTCTGATTGCACTTTATCATCACGCCACCGCGATGGAAAATACTATTGTATGGTCCCAGAGACTGAACTGCACTACAGTTTTGAAAAACATTGTTCTCCCCGACCAGGAACTACCTACAGAGGAAATAGTTGTCATATGGCATGTCGGCAGCATATTAGCTATTATTACTGCTATACTGACAGCCATTATAATTGGGACTACTGTGGCCCTACAGTTTAAATATATATTTGTTTTAATACTTTCAAATTTGAGTAATATGATCAATTCTTAATTATATTGCGTGTAAGAAATATTTGTGTTTTATCTTTAAATAAATATATTTAAAATTTATAAAAAATTCATCTCAATAACGAGTTTTCTGGTTACTTGCTAAAATTACCACAAATATTTCCAGGTTTAAACTCTGATTGGAATATGTAAACAAGAAACTATTCAAATCAAACAAAATAATATCAAATATTAACAAAATATTTTACATTTACCATTAATGAAAAAATTAGCTAGTACGAATATCTCAAATAAAACGAGGTTAAGATGCCAAATCAGATGCAACAAACGTTAATGAACCATTGCACAGTTTGTACAAACTAACCTACTATCAATATCAAATGAATCAGCACAAATAGCACGTCAACTTGAAAAAGCTTCCAGATAAAAGTCTGCATCAAACAGGTTCATTGCATTAATAGCTACGCAGTCTAGTAATTAGGAATAGGTTCATTGTAAAAGAGTTAAAACAAGGTTATGTAATAGCTCAGCTTAGTTGCGAGTAAAGAGTAATAATGATTGAGCATGCGTTCCAAAATATTGAAATGATGCAAAAAAACCAGTTTAACAGTTTGATGCTAAATTTGTGTACCAAATCCGCCTAAAGCTGTAGCTAACGTTATTGAACAAAGAAGTGTTTTCTCTTTTATGTATTCTCAATATTTTAAGTTTACTGTGTAAAGTGCATGCACGATGCACATACAGTTTCAAGTAACATGTTTTGCAGTTTAAGGGTGCATCCACGTCTTATGTCTCAACTCAAGTGGATGGGTTTGTGGGCTCTAATTTTTCTTTAGTAATTTTTATGATCATTTTAATTGGCTTGATTTAACTATCGGCTAAATTTTAAATTCAATTCAGATTTTCTGGAATTTCTGTGACAGTTGTCGGGATGACTCCATAAAATGTAAGTGTAAGGAATGGTTGTATTTTGTAGGATGAGTGAAGGTGCAGAATATATTTAATTAGTTACATTGCTCAACCTGTCAGAGAAAAAATGCATTGTTTTAAAATATCTACTTTAATCACTTAAATTAATTGATTGGTAAAGTTAAGTAACCAAATAACATATACGCTACAAAAGTTTAACATAATTACGACCTGCCCTAAACCGAACTCGCCCGCTACAAAAAAATGACCGCAAATTTTGTCATAATTTTAAATACAAAGCTATGTTAAATCAAGTTATAATTTGTTCAGTGCTGTTTAGCAAAACACAAGGTTTATGTGTTTGTTAAAGATATCATATTTTATGTAATTAATTTTATCTTGTTTACATTAAATTTGTACACTGATAAATCGTAAAAAAGTAACAGTATATTGTAAATATGATAACATGCTCTTAAGGTCACATATTCTTTACTCAGTATTTTATTAACAATCTTATTTGAGGACACTCATCAACTCGAACTATTTCAAGAAAATATTTTGTAAACAGAAACACAAGAGATGTAGAAACACACTTGCTGTTTTTTATCTGGTACTCGGTATGTATCTGGTTATATTTTACTGAGTAATTGTGCTGAGTATTTCATTTCATATCGGATAGCAACTCTTCTCTTTGTTGTTGTTACCATAGCAGCAGTCTCAAATGGGAAGCGGTTTTACATTACCAGACACGGTATTTATGCATTTGTCTAAAAGCTAATCGTCATTTATTTCGTTCAGGTATAAAAACGACTTTTGCATTTTAATAGGTGCATGTACTGACTGTGCTTACCATGATGGGACCAAGTACCAGTGGTGTCACCTTGGGACTCAAAGTCATGACTGGGATTACTGTTCCACTGAGCCTGGTTATTCCTCCAAGGGTGAAAAATGTAAAGAAGGACATCAATGTGGTTATTACGGTCATAGCTTTTACTGGTGTACTTTAGAGAATGGTGGATGGGACTACTGTTCTCCAATTGAGGATACAAACTTTATACAGTACACCTTGAAGGCAAATGATTGCCATAATTATTTCGACTTAGGTATGTATTTCCTACTAACAAATAACAAATCATATTTTAAGTTTTACTCTATTGAAAAAAAACTAATTATATTTATTTTAAAAAGAGTTTGGAACGTACGTATGCCGAATAGATGACCATACTTCAGAGGAATGTTCTCCGGTAAATGGAGTGACTGCAAACGGACCAGGTTGCGTAACCCCAGATTTATTCAAAGATGGAAAGAACTCATGTCACTGGGATAAGGATAAGCATTCGTTCTGGTGCTATACAAAAAATGGTTGGTTGTGGTCGTCATGGGATTACTGTTCATGGTCTCGGGTGGATACAAACGTATTTCCACAACCACGGAGAGAAAAACGAGCTTGTATTAATTACTGTGCTAATATATTTATATTCCATTTTGGTATATATTATATATATGCTATACATATATATATATACATAAATTATTTTTAAATGTAAGTGAGTAGAACATGTAGCACTAATACGGGAACAAGGCACGAAGAAATTCAAAGATATGAACAACCGCTTGCCAACGGTGGTGCACTTGTAACAGCCATAATTGCTGAAGAGCCTAACAGTCGTCGTATTCGTCAAGCAAGTAGAAGTCAAAGGGAGGATGCTCAAATGGCTATGTACACATGGCACAATGGACAAGGGTCAAGTGGTGGCAGTACGACAGAGACGACTTATGGCCAAATTCGGTTGGATAGACAAGGTAATTTATTTTACATGGTTATTTAAATAGTGAGGATAACGAATATAATTTTAAATTTTGTGTAGGCTTCGTGCAAACTTCTCATGGACCCTTTGAGAATTGGCAGTTGCAAATCAACGGCGCCAATCTTCAATTTCCAACGAGTATAGCACAAGTTTTAATTCCAAGTGAGCTTCAAGCTTACGCAGGTCCAACAAGGAATAAGACAAGAGGATGGAGACGAATGTTAATTGGGGGATTACATCATAGTCTGAATAGAGGGGCTACTGTATGGATATTTCAACAGGTTAATAGACGTCGAAATGGAAATCTTGAGTGTCCACGAAGGGGAAGCTAAATAATTTTATATAGAGCGAGCTATCCATCTTACATTTTAATTTCAATTATATTCATTTAGTTTATTTTATAATTAAATGTTTCCATTTCCAAAAATAAAACAATTCTATAAATTTTTATAAAACTTCCTTATCCACGACTATTAGTTCTATTATATCCAAATCTCCCTATATTGATCAAATAACCCTGAAACATGCTCCTCACCAGCGCATCCCTAACTCTCCTTGGAGCTTCCCGCATAACTGTCTCCTCCACCGTAACTCCTCCAATAGTCGTCGATCTACCACCCAGTTCCCCAGGTGTAATCCCATTAACCTGCAACTGAAGATTCAAATAGACCACCCCATTCCTATTAATTCTCCCCTGCTGATCCAGCCGAACCCCTTGTCTCTCCGTTCCCCCCAATCCCAGCCGAGCCACATTTAGCGCAGAAATAAAATATCCATTTCCTGCCCAAGCCCGCAACGTATCAAAAGCCCAGTCTCGAATATCCCTTCGGGTAATTGGAAACGGCTCTCTTGGCTGAGGCACCTGCTCATAAAAGGTCACCTCCCGATATCCCAGATCCTCCGCAAGATTATACACATTGTCGACTCTTCCCGTCTGTAAAATATTTAATGGAATCTGCGGTAGTTCAAAGTGCTCCTTTCTTGGCCACTGTCTAGGAGCCAATAAACCATGTCTCTCGGGTGCATGCCAAACTGGTCCAACTTTGCCACATTTCCCGGGAATCTCACACCAATACAAGTCGTTAGTAGATCGAATGTCAGGAATGGAGAACTCCGCGATGCACTTATGGTTGTCGACTGTTACGCCTGGGGCTATTGAGCAAAGCCGTTTCTTCCCTGTCGCATCATAACATTCGTTCAAGTAGTGTCCATTGCCATGAAACACCGGCGAGCAATCTGTCACACATTTCGAGCCAAGTGTCGTGTAATGGGTTTCTGAGGAGATGGTATGTGAGCCACAAAAACCAACTGATCCGCTTTTGAGTGTACACCACATGTAACTTCGTCCGCCGTGGTGGCCACAAGTGTTTTCGCATTCGTTTCCGGAAATATCATGATAAGGATCTATTGAGCAGTAGTTCCAATGATAGGATACATCTTCGTCGTCGATAAGACACCAACTGTGATCTGAACCCCTCTTTTTACATTCATTAATACAGGGTTGTCCATGTCTTGTGATAAATTTGAGCAGGTAGGGATTTTGGGGTGTTGAAATAATTTTTCCACAGTAGTCCCAAGAGGATGGGGTAGTGCAGCGGTATTGGGGTATATGGAAGTTGGAATATATTTCACATGGACCGGTACACTTTTCATTTTTGTAAGTTGTACCTCGTCTGGGAGAGCAGTAGTCCCAATTTCCATCTGCAATTTTATTTTTAAAAAATAAGTTGAAGGAACGCTAGGTCTTGTGATGTCCTTCAAAAATTTGTCCGTTAATTTAAGCATTGCTTTTATTGCATTGCTCGACGTTTGAAGGACGATCATATGCAATGCAAGTAATCGTTAAATTAACGGACAATTTTTTGAAGGACGTCACAAGATCTAGCGTTATTAGAAATATAGTAAAGTAAATGACAAAGCAGAAAAATATTAAAGGAATCTTACGATCATCTCTATATTTTTGTTCCGCAATATAGCAGCCATATATATTTTGATCCCGTTTGACACATGGTGTGACACACTCGAAACCTAAAGGGGAAAGAATATCAATAAAAAATGTTGATTGTAAATTATTGATCCGTTTTGGGAATATTTATGGGACAAATCAAGAAATTTATAAAGAGGAGTAAGTACCATGTGTAGAGTTAAATTGTGTAAAAGCATTCCAGCGGCTTTCAACTTTCACAAATTGAAAGTAAACTAGAAGATGAAGGAATATCCATTGGTGAGGTTTGAAAGGAGATGTTGAAATGTGCATTGTAGCGAATATGTAAGGAAAAAGTTTATCCAATGGTTAGTTTGGAAATTATTTAAACACTGACGACTTTTAGAAAGTTTGTTTTTGGCTTTTATGCAAAAAAAATTGGGGTGCAGTATTATCAAATCATCATTTTTGTAGCATGCCTTATTTTCCAAATTTAATTATGACGAATTGAAATGACGATGTTAGCAGGAAAGTCTTATTTTTAGTTAAGTTCCAGAAAATTTTGAGCAAAAGAAGTTTACAAAAAATAAGAATTAAAATTAATCATCAAAATTACAAGGAAAATTGCAAAGATGTCTTAAACTGACCTAATACATGAGAAGCATTAACCAATAAAATTATGCATAATATTTTCAGTTAATCAAGTTATTCACTCAATAACAACTCAGTTACCAGGTTACTTGCTAAAAGTGCGACAAAATATTTCCAGGTTTGGTACTCTGATGAAACTTTGATTTGAATAAGTGAACAAAAAATCATCAAACTCAAACGAAATGTTATCACATTGTCCATTAATTTAAAGATAAGTTTGCATGAATCTCTTAAGTTAAAAACAAGGTCAAAAGATGTCAAATCATATGGAAAAAACGTATAAAGAACTTATTGCAGAGTTTACAAGCTGACTGACTGACTATCAAGTGAACTAGCAAAACAAGCACAAGTCAATTTGAGAAAGCTTTCAGATAAAAGTCTTCATCAAGTAAGTTCATCGAATTTATAGCTATGCAGTGCAGTAATTAGGTTTGAAATTTCGTCAAAGTTGCGGTAGTGGCGTGGTGTAGTAACAAGTAAATCATGCTTTCCAAAATACACAAAGTATACAAAAAACCAGTTTAACATAAATGTGCTAAAAAAAATATGCGTAATAAAATCTGAATTAAGACCAAACGCAGTGGTAGTGGTTAAAAATTGATTTTATACGTCTTTAAATAAACTATCTTTAATCAAGCAAAGTTTGTTGTACTTGCTGCGTATTTTAACCAGTACTTCATTTTATTTCCACGGGAAATGTTTGATTATTTGCAAATATTTAAATTGTTTTTAAATTGT
>JAQFZH010001376.1:0-21802 GCA_034695485.1 Entomobrya nivalis
TTTTAGCTCTGTCTTAAATAAAATTGCAAGTCCTCCATATGGTCTACCACGAAGAGGTATTCTAGTATTTGGCATTGAACTTTTATGTACACAAGTAAACAGTGAACTAAAAACATCCCACTCTCTGTATTCAAAGTCATGAAGCCAGGTCTCTTGAATAAGCATAATATCAAAATCTTTTAAAATAGGTAACAGCCACATGCCATTACTCTTAAAACCGTGACAATTCCATGTTAGAACTTTCATCAGAGTTAATGTTTAGCACCATTATTTATGTTGAATGTACCAACATTTCTTCTCACGAAAAATGGGCTTACCATGACACCTTTTGGCCAATTTTCCGGTTTCATTATTTCACTACGCGCGATATCACATTTATTGATTGTCACTTTCCAAGAGGAGTAAGTGTTAAACCTGGTTTTTACTTGTTCCACTGAGAGAACATTCCACTGACTTTTACTTTCTAAATAGCGTTGCATTGATTCTTGAGTCGTGTCTGTATGACACCTGGTAACAAATAGTTTTATCGGTCGAATTCCGGATGATTTTAGTTGATCTGTTTCGTCCATTCCAACGAGAGGCTGTTTCCTTGTTCGTTTCCGAACAGTAACCGTTTTCCAAGATGGTGAGGGTGGAGTTGGAGGAACTTCTTCATGTTGTGACCGTGCTGTTGGTTGTATTTTTTCACTTTGTGCATTTCTGTGGTTATTAGTCACATTTGTAGCATCTTTCTGACCAGACTGGATCACAATATTTCGAAAAAGAAGGTCAGAGGTAGGAGGATTAGCCCCTTGTTTTTTATCCCGACCAATGTTATTCACTATAGTGTCTACTTTGGACGAAATATCTTTCAAATTTGGAAGTATTTTTTCATGGTTCTCTAACCTCATGTTCATTTGGGACACTTCATCTCGTAGTTGTATCTCATCACGAAGGCCTCCATAAACCTTGCATATTTTTGAAATATCAGACACGACGAAGGGAAGAACCCGTCCCGTCCAGTCAATATTCCGTAGAGTTTCAATTAAATTCTTCAAATCTGTTGATCTGGCTTCAGCTTTGTCCGCTTTTCTTGACCTTGTAGGTAGTCTTACATTTTTCAAATCATTTTTGGACAATATATAGTTGTTCAGTTTCTCATGTGCAGCTTTGACAGCCTTGTCATCGTAAAACAGAGAAAAACTTGGTGTTATGTCAACTGTCAATTTTCCGGTATTAATAGCATGAACTCCCGATGCTAACAGTTCGTCAATAATTAATTGGTCACCTGAAACGGCATCGAAAAACGCCTTTTCAGTTTCATCTGGCGTTGATGCACAGCTGTTACTCCCAGCCATGATGCCGAAAAAAAGACAAATTTGCTGATAACATGGATGTGTATCACATAAATGTCATATTCCGTCAATGTATAGCAAGAAAAACAGATGTACACCTCACGGCAAAAGATGACACTTTCAGCAATCACTGAAAAAGTCTGTAAAAGCACTGATCAATCTTTAATAACTAGCTCAATTTGTAGAGCGAATTTTTCTGATGAATAATTAGTATATATTACACGTCAAACAGCTTTAAAATATTTAATTTTAAAAATAAAAATATTCAGCCACATCTACAATGCAACGTACACCACCACCCTCCGCCCTTTTTAAAATACAATACAATAACAACAGTAGTACAGTAATAACTCGTTTCGTTTCATATTTTTTTAGAATAATAATTTATGTAGTTAAATTATTTTTTATAAGCACACGACGTCGTTTCTGAAGATGTTTTTTGGTGAGAATATAACTGGAGGAATGAATAGAAAACAATTTTAAGAAGTTACTTATTCGCCGTATAAATTAATTTACAATTCGTCCTTCTTTGGTGCGTCATCGTCTTCGTCTTCTTCCTCGCCCTAAAAATATTGACAAAACCAAATGATTAAATTAAATCATGATTTATATATATTTATCTATATATTTGCTTTAGCGTTACATTCCGTTGCGTTCTAATATCGTTTTTATTCAAACTCTTAAAGGTTCATTTCAAAATATTTTCTGAATTTACTTTCAAAGCGACGCATAATACATTTAAAATATTCTTTGTTTCTCCTCTATGGCACTCAACATTTCATAACTTTGTTTTGTATACCGATATATTATATATTCAAAAAAGAAAATATTGTGTTTTGAAACAACTCAGATATATCACCAGTGGAAAAATTATTTCATTAGAAATTCAAGCTAAGCACTTACGCAAATGTGTTTTTTGTTTCATTTCTGCCGATGAACAATTCAAAAATACGTATTTTGTTCGGTGATTTTCTTTAAAAATACCAAAACCCATCGTGACAATTTTTAACGTGGTGGAGGTGTTTTTTAGCCTGTTTTCGTGTTTAAGCAAAAATGAAGTCTACGTGCAAATCATTGTGTTTTTCCTTGACCTAAACACAAAAATTAACGGTAAACATTCCAAAGCGTTATTACATATATTGTTTATCAAATCCTTAGCATTTTGCAACACAACCTTTGTCAAATTGAGTATATAAACCCCGAGCCAAAGACGATCTCAAACTAGTCCGATATTACACAAGCAAGTTTCCGCCATTCTATATTACTCTATCAAGCAATTTAGAAATTTTCTAAAATGGCACTACTTCGGGGCGATCTGCTAAAATATTTTATCCTAGCGCTAAAAATTTGCGACTCGTTTGGCAATATGCCCTTACGTTGGAATATATCAACTCGAAAATTTACAGTAAAACCTTTACGATTAATTAAATTTAACAAATGTTTAATTTCCATGGCCATAGTTGGGGCAATTGCTGTGATTTTACAAATTACAGTATTCTGGAAAACTACTAGTAAGTTTGCACTGGTATTCGGGCAAATAATTGTTTGCGCCTACTTTGTATGCTTCGCTTGTACTTACAGTGCATACAAGTATACAAGGCTTTCGTGTAGCTTGCTTAATAGCATGCTATCATTTGAACTTCGGTGGGAGCTAGATAATATAAAACCAAATAAAACTCTTGGAAAAGTAATTATAAATGTTGCACTAGGCACATTTATGCAAATTGGTTATTCTATGGGAATTTTCGTACTTCCTTGCATGCCGGGCTTTACAGGTTTTTGGATACTGGAAGAATGCAAGACTCATTCAGCGGAAATCTCAGATTCGAATCTTTTGAATTTATTTTTCAAGATTTGCATTGCAATCTTTACGTTTTCGGGTTGGAGTATTTTAGTAAGTTGTACAATGATCCAGCTTTGTCTGATTTTGGTTCAAGGATACAGCTTTGCAAAATATACAAAGGGTTTGATCCGTGCAGCTCAAAAGTACTTTGAAATGGGCAGCCACAAGGAAGCTACATGGGCCATACAAGAATTTCGAGAAATCCAGCTGATGGTTACTGTACTACATCGACAACTAAATTCGACATCGGTCTTTTTGGGAATATTAATACCTGGTCCTTGTGTGCAAATTATGGCAAACTATATGGTTATAGAGTATATTCGTGGTAGATCTCAACTCCCAATAGAAATGATGATAAATCTTGGCTGCATTGTAATTGTAACATTTTGCACGTTTTGTTTAGCAATTGGGTTTCTTTCAATGGTTTACAGAGAATCAAAGGAGTTACAAAAAGAATTCGGAAGAAATTCGAGGAATAAAGTATTTAGAAAGTTTCGCAGATCCTGTCCAGTTTTGAAAGTGAGCTTTGGTGGAAGTGGTAACTTTTTCGAGCCAGTTACTTCACTTAATGTTGAACAGTTTTCGATTGATCAAACCGTTAACTTGCTCCTTGCTGACATATAAAAAGAAGCAATTGAATAGTATTTGGTGTAATTGTAAGTATTTATTGCAATAGAAGGCTATAATTGTTATTAAAGCCGGAGTGTACTGTCTGGAAGTGTAGTTCAAATTTACTCGTTAAAACTTAAATGCAATTGTCAATATGTACAAGGTATAGAAATATCACTCAGAGAAAAATTATCAAATGAGTTAGTGGGTGCACTAAATTATCTAACTGTAAATACTATTGCAAGGTATCGTCAACTGCATTAGATTTATCATGGTCATTTAACGCAGGATTGAGCGAAGACATTTAACATGGTTAGTTTAATTAAGTTGCCCTTGGTTTATTTAAAATTTATAGTGAGCGCCTTGCAACCCATCCACCATGCATAAGTACATTATTATATCATAATCGCTAACTCATTTTTAAATTTTGCCTACAAGAGTTACTTAGTTTAATATGGTGATCCCTCAGTAACCTTATAAGCTTAAGGTTAGAATATCTTAAAGCAATTATGAATTGGAAAATTAATACTAATCTTGTCAACAGTTTATACAACTATGGTTTTTTATGCCTTAAATGTATGCGTATACATGTCTTTATGAATCCGCCTAAACAATACAGTGTCAACACCTAAATAAAAAGCTAACTAGAAAACAAGCAAAATATCAAAACAAGTTTTTGCTAAAATGTTTTATTATTTTTTATTCACAAAGAAACTTCTATATTGTGAATTTTGGGTTTTCTATTGATGTTGAATTAACACAATATATTTATTATTCGAAAATTATCTCCATCTGCGAACATTACAGACACCACCTCTAGAAAATTATTTTTGTTTCTCTTATTTTAATTCTTTTAGTGTGTTTTACTGTAAATGCTTCATCATTTTATATTACTTTGGAGTGAAATTTTTTGCCGAAGCTCATAAGTATATTCCAACATGTAAAACAAACAAACACTTCTGAATTATTTAGAACCATATATCTGAACTGACGCCCACGGTGTTGTTTGTGTTGTTTTGGAAAAACATATGTGTTTGAAGATATTTTTCTGGAAATTTTCCACAAATATGAGTACGTTTTCTGTTTATTTAAATTTTCAAGGTTGATATTAATTTTGTTTTAAGCAAATCCGCTTACTTGTTGACAAATACAACTATTCGTTGTTTATATTCGACATACAAAATTGTCTGATAAAACAAATTCCTCGAAAGCACAACTTGTTTATTAGTCAACACTTATGAGACATATCGTCGGGAAATTTTGTTTACTTGTTGACCAATAAAACATAGTGTACATGCTTACAAATTTATAATAGACGTAGCTACTAAATTTTTAATTTTGTTTGTCCAAAAAGTTCTTCAGAATACTTTGCTATAAAAACTTTCACGCCAACAGCAAACTTCCACTCAGTTGACTTATTACAATTATATATCTAGCATTTGTAAACGATTTAAAAATGGTACTTCTTCAAGGAAATTTTCTCAAACATTTTTTTTACTAGCGCTCCAAATTTGTGACACATTTCGTAGTCTTCCCTTGCACTGGGATAAATCAGCACAACAATTTAAAGTCAAATCGCTCCTATGGCGAAAATGCATCAAATTTCAACTTTATTTAGCAATACTAGGAACAACACTCGTAGTTTTACAGACCATAATATTTTGGAAAACAGCTGGCAGGTTAGCTTTATTATTTGCCATGTTAATTGCTACCGCTTATTTAGTGGGCATTTTCTGTACATACAGTGCATATAAGAACCATTCTCTATTGTGTAGTTTGCTAAATGGCTCATTATCGTTTGAAACTCGCTGGAAATTCGAGAGTGGAAAAACCAACAAAATGCTCGGCAGACTCTTTTGAGCTGTTGCACTAGGGTCATTCTTGCACATACCACTTTCGTTTGGTGTTTTCGTACTTCCATGTATGCCTGTCTATCCAGGGTTTTATTTGTTCTTTGGAAAAACACTTTTGTCTCAAAGTCGACCATACCAACTTGTCATCATTTTATGTGTTGAGAGAGGCTGTGTAATGCTTATCGTATGTTGTACCGTATGTTGTATCGTCTGAAGTTGCCTCCGTAGTTACGTAGTCAGGTGGTGGAGTAGTTCCCTTTATCTCATCCAACGTTGTATTCTGTGTCAATTTTCAAAAAAATACACTTAAAAACTGAAAAGTGTAAATTGTGTCTAATATTGTATTTATCGAAATATTGTATAATACCTGAAAAACTTCAATGAAATATTGATGTAATAGAGATGCAGTTGGATGCTCAGGATACTAGTTACTAACTCTAGCACCATACTTATCTATCATTGCTCCTTGTAATCGAAATAAAAAGAAGTCTTCTACATTGTCCCATAAACCTTGAAAATCGACAAGTGTCAGATACGGTCGAACTCGAACCAGATTGTAATTTAAAAGAGAGCTCCCACTTATGACAACGTATCTTTGTGAGGTGATCCTAAATTCGTACCTTAAGTTCTCATTTATTCGGTCGAACATCCCACATCCACTAAAACTAAAACCCACATCCACAACAAAACAATCACAACCCATACCCACCAGAGCAGTTTTCAGTGGAACAAATCATTAACTTGCTGCTTGCAGATGTGTAGATAAAAATTGCTGGAATATGTATGTAAATATTTTAACTAAAGAATCGGTTAAAAAGCAGATTTGATTGAGCATTCATTACATTGGTAATTAAAATTTTAATATTTTTATGAAAATTGAATATGAAACTAAAATAGTTTTATGTTATTTTTTAGAAAACTTACGATGGAGCTAAATTTTTCAAAAAATCTGCGCGGGTTATGTATTTATTGCTATACGCAGACAATATTTTTTAATATGACTATTGTAAAATGCTAAAAAAAGTAATTTACTCCAAAGTATCGACTACAATGCATTTAAGTTTATTTGTTCATGAAAACAGTACAAATACCTAATAAATGTTTACAATTCATGATAGGTTTTATGTCTTAAAGAAA
Organism: Entomobrya nivalis; assembly: GCA_034695485.1. Classification (NCBI taxonomy): domain Eukaryota; kingdom Metazoa; phylum Arthropoda; class Collembola; order Entomobryomorpha; family Entomobryidae; genus Entomobrya; species Entomobrya nivalis. The sequence continues at coordinate 6,777 of JAQFZH010001376.1, forward strand.
AAATTAATTGTTTTCAACCTTTACGTCACCTAAATATTTATTACAAAATAAACCTATTTTCTTATTTGAAAATATATGAGCAAAAACTATTTTGCTCTTCAAAAAGTTCATTTTCACACAATTTATTAATACTAAAAGGAATCTTTCGACAATGAACAGTGTCAGTGCAATAAGCAGACCCGCTAATAACACTACAAATATGACACTAATATTCCCATTCATTGTTGCACTTGTCACATGTTCACTTATATCATTACTCACTTTTGTTCCATTATTTTTGTTTTCCCTTACTTTGCCTATAAAATCCACAAACTGTTTCCATCTCAATAATATTCCCGAAGCCCTAAATCCTGCATACCTAGTAACAATATTTTGAGCTGGCATTAAATACATGTCAATAATATCTCCTGTAACAATTGTTAAGTATACCCCACTTTGAAATAAAATCTCCTTTCCCAAATATACGTTGTCCTTGGGCTGACTAATTTGAAGTTGACTTTGTGCTTACTTAGCTACAACTTCAGGGAGCACTGCTGCATGCCTCGAACACTTGTGCAATTTCCTAAAAATCGCTTCATTCTGCCACGACCAACGTTCATGGTCTACTTCCGGTATGGGCACAGACATCGTTTCAGAAATTATTTTGGAATGTTTGTAAACCATGCCAAATAACGGATTGTGCGTTTCTTTAAATTGGTATACATCCGAATAAAGTTCTACTTCGTACGAGTTTTTGTAGTGATGATTGTTCTTCCTTACCATTTTGGCCGCCAGACATGTATCAATTATATCATAACTACAGTACTTAAAATGATACTTTATGTTTGACGCTCTCGTGTAAACTTTAAACTTGTTCTCAACCAGCTGGGAAAAAAATTCGTAAGGAACTTTGCTTCGAGGTTGAACCATTTTCAAAATGTTATCCCTTTTATACGCATTGCTTATTACAAGAGTTGCGACAAACAAAGTCACCAATATGAATCTAATTTGGTGAATTCCAACAATTTTATCTGAGAAAGGATCACCTTGTTCTAAAACAAGCTTGTAAGAAGATAACACAAATTTCCATACCAAATTAGTTTCAAATTTCTTAAATTTTCTCACTAGATAGTCAAGCGATAAAGGAAACACAATAAATATTACAGCTACAATCCAAACCCATAAACTAGCTTGAAAACTAGAAACAAGTTGGTAAAATGGTAAAGCAGAATTTTAAGTTCGGCCACAACTAACAAATTGATAATTGAATGAAAATATAACACTAGGAAAGGTTCCATTGTATACCGCTTGAATTTTGGGTGCTATGGCAGCACTACCAATTGGATGGTTGGGATCACATGGGTTTTGATAGATTGACTGATTTTTTAATATTGATTTCAACATTAAATCAACACCATGAAATTGTAGGGTTTCAAGTGTGGCTGACTTAAAAACTACGTTGTTGTCTAAATTTTTAAGCTGGCATTGCAAGTTTGAGTTCATATACGATAAAATAAGATCAAACTCTCGTTCGGGTACTCTTGATGTAAAGTCTTGGGAAATTTTGGACAGATTTTCATAGAAACTAGTTTCTGCTTTAAACCATACAATTGAAGAATAAAATTTCCTGGCGTATAAAGTACTAAGTGTAAAATGTTGAACGTTAGTAGCTTGTTTTAATTTTACTATTAAAATTAGAAACATATCAATTTGTCCAAATATTCGTTTAAAATTTTCAGTGAGACTCTGAACCCAGTAGCCAGTTAACTTAGGGCAAGTTTGTTCAGATCTTTCTGGTAAAACCAATAAATTTATTTGAGGAATTGATATAAATGTCATTGAGTAAGGAACAAATTTAGTGTATCTCATTTGTGAGGAACCAAATTGATCGGGCCTCAACGGCCAAAACCAGTTGCCACTAAAATCACGTTTATTAAATTGGCAAGTCTTCTTTGGAAATAAATCCAAGTTTATTGTACAATTCCATGGACGGCTGCTTGCGGAAAATTTAATAAAATCAATTTTGGAACAACTTTGGTAGTAATAACTGTCATTGTACCATTCTGGTTGTCCGTTAAGTATTTTCGATTGACTACAATTAAACAAGTTGTCCAGCTTGGGTAAATAAGTTGATGTTAAAATTTTACCAACTGAAGAATTTAGAATTTTGCCGATTACGTTCACTTGTATGCTGTCATTGGAATCGGGTAATTTCAGTTGGAATAGATGCATGTGTGTTTTATATGTGGTGCCGAAGTACGTTAATTTTTTGCTGGTTTTTGATAAGCTGTTTCCTGAATTAAATAGAATAATAGGAACTGCCAAATCTGGGATATCCAAGTTTTGATGGTTGCTTATGTGAGTTAAGCATTTTTCGACAGGTTTAAGGTATTTGTTTAGATTTAAACATTCCGATTGCACAATTATAAGATAAATTGTTATGGTGAAGGAAAGTACTTTAGAAAGCATACTATTTGGTGAGTTTTGGTATGTTTTAGTCAAAAGAAAGCCCATTGTAAGCTAAAATACAGGTTTTTAAACAAGAGAACTTAATATTCAGTTTACGAAAATGGAAACTTCAAATGTTTTTGAAATGTTCCAATTCGTTTCCCAAAAGCTTTACACTAAGTAAGCAGCAACAGAAATAGGTCTACTTTAATGTTAAAAGTTTAGCATAATAGTTTTTTGAACTTATGTTATGGCTCATTTCAATTTTTTTCAATTAAATATAACATCCTGTTATCAAATTGTCAGGTTAGAATACAACCAATTAGTTTTCTTTGGAAAAATACACGAAGCCAAAAAAATAAGCCAGGTTGCTCAGAGTAAAAGCTCAGGGAAATAAGAGGCTTTGGCCTGCAACTAGGTTAATATATTTTCTAATTGAATCAAAAATTAGCGAGGAAAAATACAATGTAGGTTTAAGCTTGACAATCACATCCAATACTAACACTCAATCTTATATCTGTTCAAGAAAACAAGCACAAAGTGTTTTTTTTTGTTTCGGACGAAAGCTTATTACGGGTTTGATAAATACAAAAACACTCACACTAACGCCCATATTCAAAACTGGGTTAATCTAAGACACGGAAAGGATAAATTAGTCGACATCTCTGACTAATACGGGTTATGAGTTGTTTTTATTTATGTGCCAGTGTATTACAGGTCAACAAACTCCACAATAAATCTTAATTTGAAGAAAAAAACATTATTTTATAAATATATATATATATATACGTATGTTTACATATGTTGCTGCATCTCGATGCTTGCTGCTACCTACCAATATGTAGTGGTTACCTAATAAGTATAATTATCTTTCAGTCGCATTTCAGCGGATGATGTTCTGTTAATACAAATTGCTTGAGTTAACCGATCATATGTATTCGTACTGTATTGTTGGAGTAAATAAAATACTGACCAATCAACGGAAAACTATAAGCAAGTATACAAAACGAAATCATCATTTTCAAATTGTCCAACTGTGTATCTTATGAGTATAGTTTGGTGTTCGTTTACTATTTATCATTGGCAAGTTTGCGTGTTAAAGAATGTAAACAATATTTGTCACCAGAGTCAACGAATGTCATTTTCTATATGAAAATGCTTAAATAATGGTTTATCTTCGGTCATAATGTAATTTAATTTCCTTACAAATAGTACGTACAGATGAATGTTCTAATAAATATTCCGATTTTTTCTTAACTCAGCGAAAAAAATATATCTTTATTTGTACTAACATTGTTAGTTTTAGGATTATATTGTAAACGATAATATAGACTAGCAAAATTCTGATAACAACACAGTATATATTTTAATACTCGACAAAATATAATCGAACTGCTTTGTACACCAAAACGTTTTGTATTTTTGACAAATGTGTTCGTACTTAAGTATTCATATATTTGGCAAATTTACTGATAATGTACAACTATACCATATACATAGTCGTGTAAAGTATACTACACTCTATATTTTCTATTTACTTGTGAATGATTTCAAAACCTCATTCTTCACTTTGAAAACACAATAATAAAATGTTGCTAAAGCCAAACATGTATCTACACCGGAAAAAAAATTCTCCGGATATTTATTATTCAGTATATTTTTTATAATTTTTAACGATTTTATTGACGTTTTCCAACTTCATGAATTCTAACCAACAATAATTCAACATTAAATTACAATTTTTTCTAAAAATTGCTCTAAAAATATAATTCCACATTGTATACCTTAAACTTAAAAAATCTATACAACTTATTATTAAAAGTGTCAATGACCAATCTAAAAAAAATTAGTATAACATAAGTACAGTAATAGTGTTATCAATAATATTTGAGTAATAGTTAACTTTAGTATCTTTCTCAAATTTAGTCGTCGCGTAACAAAAAGCGACAGGTTGTTGAGCAATCACCTTCTTTCTCCAGTACGACCTCCTTCGAGAACCAATTTTGGAGTCAGTTTTCCATTTATGAATTATTTCAATGCTCACCTCATTCACTTGAATCAACAATGGGAGTGTCTGAAAAAGGACAAAGTATGCTACAACAATCACACCCATATTCAAAAAGTATATTTCTGGTGGGACCAAACTCCAAAGGGAAACAAACATCCAATTTCCAAACACAAAAAGCACTAGTCCGAAACTCATAAGGACTCCGGCTGCTATGGAAACAAGATGCATTATAATTTGGTTCATGCAGTACAACTCATTGTAAATTAAAAGAGTTTTCTCATTAAGGGGTTTTTTCTTAATGGTTTGAAGCATAAGGACAATAATATTACAGACGGATACAGAGGACACCAATATTGTCATGTAGATTCTAGTCGCTTCTAATGTTGCCCATTGTGTAAACAAGTAGCCTATGAATAGTGCTGGGTACGTGAATTGGGGAGAACATTCGTTTTCACAGTAATTATTTATAAGTTGTGTGACCAAATCCATGTGACTGAGAAAACCTGCGGGTGTTAAGCCAATACCGATTATGATTAGTGCAATAGTCAGTATGACCGATTGTAGTCCAGATATATCCAGAGGTTTCTTTTCGCGAGCTTTTTGCCATTCTGCAATAAATTATTTTTTGAAATTAACTTTAAACTTTAAATATGCAGACAAATTATTATGATTTTGTAAAAAAAATTGTGGAGATTTACCCAAATGAAGTGATCTCATGAGCGAATGTATTTGATAACAGTTTGTTGAATTATTTAGCCGGCTTTGGAACTTGATTAAGCTATTAACATACTGATTTAGCATGTCATTCATGTAAGGTAAAAACACGACTATAAGGCCAAGGCAAAGACCAATCGTACAATTTGTAAATATATTTACGATCAAGAGATAAATTTTAGTTTTGATTGTGTTCGACGTCAAAGATTTGACTACTAATGTGACATATAGTGTAAAAAATACTGCTAGATTGGTAATTGCCAGGTAAAATGGAACTAGTTTTCTCTTTCTGGTCTCAACCTCAAATTGTCGAGTATTTACATTCATTGAGGCTGGGAAACGATATCGTAGTGCTTTTTGGTATACTAAATTACTTATTTGCCAAGATTTCCAAAATAATGGAGTAGTCATTTTGATATTTTTGGCTTTTAATACGTTAAGATACTCGTGGTATTAGTGTACTTTCTATGTATTTTGGATTAGAAGAGTTTTCTTAAACAGGATGTTGACAGGCGGTGAGGGGTTTTCAGAATTTAAAATGTTATTCAAAATAATAGTTATATTTTGTAATGTTCTACTTTAGATATTCTACCTTAAACTGTGCGACAAACATTTTTTTTTATTGAAAAATATGTTTTTAGAAAAAATGATTTTATCCCTTAAAATAAAACCGGTAAACCCGTTGGAAAAGCATAAGGATTGTTCACCGACCATTATAACATATATTTCGTCAGGTCGCATTTATTTAGACGCGGAAGTACCTGTAAACTTATAAGACTGCCCTATTTGTCTTATTTTTGAAATATATAATGTAATGTAAGAGCATAAATTTGAATTTAAAATTTAAAAACGTTGAAAAAATATTGTACACCTGTAAAATTAAGGTAGCAACATGGTTATGCTATGCAAGTTGCAAGCGAAAACAAAACCAATAAGCTTAAGAATACTTTAAGGTATAACATATTGAAGAACGAGGAATGCTAATATATTATGAATACTTCCACAAAAAACATGTTATTGTAGCGGTATTGTTTTTTGAACTACTTTTTGCAGTGTGTTTGATATTACCAGTGAAAAATAAGGTAAAAAATAGAAAAGTCTAACAAATAATCGTTCTACTTTTTTATTTTTTATTTTTACTTCTATCCGCTGAACATGAACTAAAATAGTTATCAATGGTGTCTTATATCCGAAGAATAATTCTACAGTATATTTGAAATATAATGCGTCACATTTTATTTATTCAGACGCGGAAATACCTGTAAACTTATAAGACTGCCATATTTGACATATGTTTAAAATATGTAATGTAAAGGCAGAAGTTTAAATTTAAGTTGTGCAAACGTTGAAAAATATTACACAGCTGAAAAATTAAGGTAGCTACATAGTTATGCTTTGCAAGTTACACGCGCAAACAAAACCAATAAACTTAAAAAAATACTTTAAAACATAATATTTTGAAGAATGAGGAATGTTAAATATATTATGAATACTTCCACACAAAAAACATGTTATTGTATCGTTATTGTTTTTGTAAGCTACTTTTTGTGTAGTGTGTTGGATATTACCATTGACAAATAAAGTAGAAAATAGAAAGTCTAAAAAAATAATCGTTCTCCTTTTTTGTTTTCATTATAACTACTTTCCGCTGAACATGAATTAAAATAGTTGTTAATGGTGTCTAATATCCAAAGAATAATTCTACAGTATATTTAACATACAATGCGTCAGGTCGCATTTAATACTTGTACTACAATGAGCAAATTCCCGATGAAGTTGAATTCGTGGGAAATAAATTATATCAGAAACATACCCCCAAATTAGTTTGCACCGTTCTTGTACTCATCATACTTCCACACTAGTTATTATTTCGTCATCAGAATGGGATCATCGAAAATGATATAATAGACTTACTGAATCAAGGTTTCGTTCTCAATGAAGTTCTATCAGGCAAACTAACAGGCGTTTGTATAGAACCTTCCAAATATTCAATGTAATTTTTAATTGCAACTTAGCCACCAGCAGATTGGTATACCACTCTACAACAATTATGCTTATTTCAATATTAGGGACGTTTACGTTGATGAAGTACTCTTATTTACTTCAATCCTTTGACGAGTTGCAGTTAGTTCTTATTATGGTTGTGTGTTTTTTTCTGCCCATAATAATATACTTTTTGGAATGTAACAATATTACTACGCCGGACGAAAGATCAGCAAGATTTAAAACTCGACTTGTACAGAAAACGACAAACAATATGGTAATGCATAAAGCTGCATTGTCGTTTTAACCTGTAACATTGCACACTGGAGGATGTTACTTCAATATAAATCGTAGCACATTTTTTGACTGGTGTATTGCATTGCTTGATAATTTAGTGTCGCTGCTTATGACATTCTAATAATAATTAAAATTTGTCTTCTTAAATATCACTGTAATGTAATTGTATATTGGCTATATATATTCATAGATGTACATTAAAGTAAAAATGCACAAAATGGAATTAAAAACCATAATATTAAAAAAACACTAATATTTATACATTATTTTATTTACCTAAAATATTCATCTGCTGCCTCGAGTATTGGTGGCCTACATTTTTCCCATTCGCATCGTTCCCCAGTCACAATTCGTAACGAGGTGACCACAGGAGCATTGAAAATACGTGTTACAATAATAGGCTTACCTGTACATTTTCGAAACCAGGTCATGATACTCTGAACCTCACCCTAAATCATGGTTTGCAGTGAAGTTTTTGCAAAACCGAAATTCGGCTGACTTCTTATTACAAATTTTCTTTATTCCATCCAGAATTTTTCATCCGTGTTTAAAACACCTTAAAATTGAAAAAAACCCACTAAGAATATTAGTAATTTTTTATTCTCAAAAAGTGTTTCGGCTTAGTTAAACCATAAAAATTATTATTTTAGATATGACCCTCTTGTAAATTCCAATATTGCTGGGATATTTTTCATTCTTCCAATGAATTCGTACTCACTCAATAGCTTCTCCAAAAGTTTGTAATCGCTTATTACTATGGCCATGTAATTTATTACGCAAGGCCGTTTATGCTACCATCAATGACTAGTTGGTAATTGAAAACTGTTTTTTATACTTTTCAAGGTACAATTTTATTTGGTAAATTGGTCCGTATTCTTTGGCCCATTTTAAAAATGTGAGATGAGGCTGGTAACCAATTTGTCGTACATTTGCCTTATGATTTGAAATAATAGTTTAATATTTTTATATAACTCAATAGTTAAATTAATTTATTGTCAATAAACTAGGGTACGACACTGGATGCGTGAATGCATAGGTCACTATTTCTGTAGAGCTTTAGGTTTCCCACATACAGGATTAATGGCTCTTGTCAGGTTACATATTTCCTCTTTCTTCGAGACAAGAGTGAGAAATATATTATATACAGTGGTCAATGATACCAAATATCATCTTCGAAGCAGTAAATACTCATCTGATTATTTGTTTATCTATCTGTTGGCTCATAAATTGATACATACATATGCATGCATAATGCTACAGCAAACCGTGAACTGCATTCCACCAATTCTGAGTGGTTACCTAATAAGTATAATTATCTGTCAATGGAATTTTAACAGATATGCTGTTTTGTTAACAAAAAATGTTTGAATTAAACTAAACTATCATGTGAACTCGCATTGTATGGCTTGTTGCAGTACAATGTATACTGACTGCATAACTGAGAACTGTTGGCATGTAACACGGCCTTATTATCATTGTAAAAACATGAATAAATATAGATACGCGGCTTGTCGAAATGCAACAACATTTTAAAGTTATATTAAGTTATGTTTTTTGCATTTTTGGAGATTTATATATATTTTTATTTATTATGTTTACAATGACTTGATGGTAAATTTAATTGACGAGCTTTGTTCAATTAAATCAAATATCTTCATAACTTTTTAAAATTTATTATTTTAGCACAACGTTTTTGATTTAAATAAATTTGATATTAAAATTACAGATTATATCATACATATTATTAATTTATGTATTTCCATTTTCAGTTGGTTCTATTACGGACACATTAAAATAAACCGTTTTCGATCTATACATACTGTATGTATTATCAAACATGAAGTCATATGTACCCAACTCTTTACAAATTTGAGTACCCTCCTGTAGCTGCTTATGTGATTGAACCCTGTTAAATGGCAAGATTACTTGTTCCTTGTCATCCTTCGCACAAGTGATTTGGAAGCCAATATCATGATTGTTCGATCGAAACCGCCAGGCTATCGAACTGTTTGGTTTGCTAATCTCCAAAGTAATTTTGTGAATTCCTCTCGCATTTATATTCACTTTTGTCAAGTTTTTGTCATCTTGGTCATTTGAGCCATCAGTGAAAAAGGAATATGGTACTGGTCCATAAAACCAAATATCATCTTGAGAGCAATACTCATCCGAACCCTTTCTCGTTCCACCCCAATGCTCAGGAACCATTTCCAATGGAAACTTTTCCGCCACAGCTTTTTTCCATTTTTCGATATCCGGTCCATAAATATCAATCTTCTCCAGTGTCTCCTTTGGCATAATAGGTTTTAGCAAATTGAACAACAGTGTAAAATATCCGGGTAGTTCGGTTCCACCGATTTATTTCCACGAATCATCAACTCCCTACAAGCCTTGCTAGTTATCTGCCGAATACTGTATCCCTCAAGATCACAAATTTGTACACATTTTGTCACAGGTCGACCAACTTCCTCGCTTTTTTCCCTAAACATTTTCATGAATGTTTCCATACTCATCAGTTGATACTTGAAGCACTCGTCAACACCATACTTTTCCACAAGGGAACGAAAATCATGACGACCCATTGGATTGACCATGAGCAAATGACCGGCTTTGTCCACCCCTAAAACAGCTAGTGGAACTGTTTCCTTGTAATCTTGTGGCAACTGGTTTCTCTCCAAAATATCGTCAACTTGATTCTCTTTTCGCCACTTTAGGGAAAGTTCCAGCATTTGTATGCCTTTTCAATGTCCATGTTTCTTGCTCTAAGCCATCGTAATAGTTGAGCTTCTTCCCTTTGCTTTTCAGATAGGTCGGTAAGATTCTCACATTTTTCTCGAAATAAAGTCAAACGTTCTTTTTCCAAGTCTGTAAGTTCCTCGGGTGAATATGTGGTGGCGGTTGACATTTTAAATGTAATTATCACAATTTAACTTTATTGCAATAGCGGACAAAAATTGGTGCTGCCAAACTAAACTCAATTAACCGACTGAACATGTTTTGCTTAAACCAATTCATTCTAAAGTAAAATATGTGAACTTGGTTACGCATCAATATTTTTAGTGAATTGCATTATCACATAAAGCGGTAGCAATAACCTTGATAAAATATTCCAGCGAGATGAAACGTCAGTCAGAATTTAATTTTCTCATACTGGTTATATACAGAGTAGATATATTGCATATTAAGTGTAATTAATGTTTCAATGACTTTTTTCTATATTTCATGAATATAACGTTACCAGACTATTGGAATAGGTTAGCAAGGCAGACATTCGTTTAAAAATTGTTATGGTGAATGTACATCAGTGTACGATATATCTATACATATAACACGAATATGTATGTGTAGCACAGCAGCATTATCATGACCACGAGACTGTATTTCTGTATAACAAACATGTTATTACAGCAAAGTCTGAAACATCTTTTTTACAGGGATGCAAGCATGTCTGTAATTTGTTGCTGTTATGGTGCAATTAGCCGACGAGACAAACACATGCACGTTCTTCAAAGATTTCTACTGATGCGGATCGCATGTCAATATTTAGTTTTTATTTGAATGAAATGTTGATGTTTCATTTGTTAAGCAATCTTTACAGGAAACACCACAACTGATTATATCAATCTTACGTTCACAATTTATGGCACTTCTTAGGTAACATTCGCAATGTGTATTTAAAAAAACCAATGAAAAATGTAACTGGGACTAGAAATATCATCTTTTTCTTTATTTTTTTTTTGAATATTGCCATAAATACTTGACAACTAAGCTTTTTAAATGACACTTGAAATATTCGTCCATACAATATTTTTCTGTGAGAGTCAATGATATTTGTGAAATGCTTTATTGTTTAATTGAATTGATAAATGACCTTGATATATAATTCCAGGGAGAACATTTCAACACATATTTAGATGACTATATTGTGTACCGTATTACAAGCCATTATGAATATTTATACATCAGTTGGCTCATAAACTGATTTAAATACATATTTTATGCTTCTGCATGCTGCTTGCAGCTAACCATTAGTTTTGGATTGATTACCTAATAAGTAAAATTATTTTTCAATGACATTTCAACTGATTTGGTGCTCCGGTAAAAAATGATTGAGTGTAACTTTCATGTGCATTCGCATAGTGTGGGTTGTTGAAGTAAATAATACACTTCAGCACACAATTGGAGAATGCACAAAACATGCTTGAAGTGTGACTATTATGCATTTATTTTTGTGCTGGTTTTATACACGTTTGAAATAGTAATATTCACATAGTGCATGTTTTTTTATTTAATGAACAATAACTACATTTGATAGTAAATTCAATTGACAGACTTGGATGAATAAAATCAAAATGTTTATAGATTTTAATTAACAGGATTAAATTAATAAGCAAATTAATGGCTAGATTTTTAGTCAAAACATCGTTAACTAAAATAAGCCTTTTGAGCAAATTGTTCAAAAAAATATTATTTTGGCACAACGTTTACAACTTGAGTAAATTTATATTAGGCATTTCAATAAAATTTATAATATATATAAGTATTACTTTATGCAATCTTATTATTTATACATTTGCGTTTTCAGTTGGCTCTATAACGGAAACATTGAAATAAACCGTTTTCGATCTATACATACTATATGTATTATCAAACACGAACCCATATGTTCCCAACTCTTTACAAATTTGAGTACCCTCCTGCAGCTTGTTTTGGGATTGAACACGGTTAAATGGCAATACTATTTCTTCCTTGTTTCCATTCTGACATTTGATTTGGAAACCAATATCATGATTGTCGGATCGAAACCGCCAGGCAATTGAACTGTTCGGTTTTGTCACGTCCAAAGTAATTTTGTGCGTTCCTCTTGCATTTATATTGACCTTGGTCAGGTTATGGTCATCATTCCCTCCAGTAAAAAAGGAATATGGTACTGGTCCATAAAACCAAATATCATCTTGAGAGCAGTACTCATCGGATCCCTTTCTCGTTCCACCCCAATGCTCAGGAACCATTTCCATGGGAACCTTTTCCGCAATAACCTTCTTCCATTTTTCCGGATCCGGCCCATAAACATCAATCTTTTCTATTGTCTCCTTTGGCATAAATGGCTTCAAGAAATTAAAAAGCAAACCAAATATTTTTGGTGCATTGATCACCACAACTGAATGGATCAAATCTGGATAATTTGCTTCCACAGCTTTATTTCCACGAACCATAAATTCACGACAAGCTTTACTGGTAAATTGTCGAATACTGTAGCCCTCAAAGTCACAAATTTGCACACATTGTGTCACAGGTCGACCAATCTCCTCACCCTTTTGTCTAAAAATGTCCATAAATGCTTCCATATTTATCAGATTAAACCGGAAGCACTGGTCCACACCATACTTTTCCACAAGTGTACGAAAATCGTGACGACCCATTGGATTAAGAATGACCAAATGGCCTTCCTTGTGAACCCCCAAAAGTGCGATGGGAAGAGTATCTTTAAAATCTTGTGGTAACTCTTCTCGTTCCAAAATCCCATCAACTTTGTTCTCCTTCCGCCACTCAAGTGATAACTCAAGCATTTTGTAGCCCTTTTCAATATCCATGCTTCTTGCTCTCAGCCATCGAACAAGTTGGGCGTCTTCCCTCTGATATTCTGATAAACCGTCAAGATTCTCACATTTTTTTCGAAATAAGGACAGTCGTTCCATTTCCAAGTCAGTAAACTTCAATGGAGAAAAATTTGTCGACATTTTAAATGATTGAGCTTTCACACTTATTCTTAAACAATTATGTTGATGTTGCATAAGTGAACTCAATTGACCAACTGGACATTCGTTCAGAGCATAATTCCATTTAAGAGTAAAATACGGACATACATATGTGTAAAAGGCAATGTTTTTATATTACATTAAGAGATAGTAATAACCTTGGTAAAAAAAATCCAGCGAGCACACTTGAGTTGCGATTATGCAATAAATATACAGGACATATATTGTCAGCCGTTGCTTTGGAAGTTTTTTTATATAATAACTGTAATTATTACTTGAAGGACTTTTTAATCATATTTGTATGCACATAATGTTAGGATAATACATCACCATTAAAATGATTCAGCTATATGGACATTTACTTAATATGAACTGACCACACGATTAAATAAATTTCGTGTGGCATAATGTCGTGGCAGCATACACATACTGTGTTTTATACCTTGTTAAAACAACAAGACATCCTTTATTAGTATGTGTAAAAAATATTCTTTGCGTACAATGCTACAGTATAGCGATATTACATGATATAACTAATTTAAATGTGCGTTTGCTCTTAGAAGGTGCCATGAATTTACAATTTATTCACTATACATGCGCATATTCTAGCACATCATCGTGATTGTGACTATGATTATGTTCGTTTATATCGTGTTAAACCAATAAATTACTTCATTCTAATATAAATTTGGGCAGCACTTTTTTTTAGGTTCATTTCAATTTACCCACAAAAATAAATGCATTGTATTTCTTTTATAAAAAAAACGTTAATTTGCACAACCAAATTAAATTTTTGGATTAAGGCTTGCCTTAAAAAATTGCTTTCAATCTGTTGATGCTGTACTAATTTACCAAGCATTCATCAAATTAAAATTAATAATCAAGATATCAGTCTCATTAGTTGAAATGAACAATCTCAAAAAGGTTTTTTAAATGTCGAAATTAATTAAGTCGAGTGTCAAATCTACCCAGCTTGAATTTTATTTTTATCGATAGCCTAGATAGAAATGCAAAAAAACTGTTTTTTAAATACACACGTGTTTGATTCTAACATTGGATTAGATTGATACGCCCACATAACAGAATTCCGCTTACATAAAATAAGTTGCGTAACGAAATAAATATTCGATTTAGCTCAAGCTGAAAACAAGTTTTATAATGATTTCCTTCGAAGCCTAAGTAAATTGAAATCGGGGCTGGTAGCCACTCCTTTGGCCATCAAGATCTGAGACACATTAAAGAACAGTCAAAAGTATTCTGAAAATTGTGCTTTTATGCTATATACTATACTACGGCTTATTGAAAATAGGAGACTTATATACCTGGCTTTATATACATATTGGTTTTAGTTTTATATTCGTTAAATAATAGATTGATGTTTTTACAATTTATACTTTAAATATCATACGATCGTTTTTTACCCCGGTAAAATATAGTCTTGTTTTATTAGTTGGCTTTCTTTCGATTAGATCAAACAAATTGAAACCGTGCCACAAAATTTCTATTTAAATTTATGAGTTCTTTAACTTTTAGAAAGAAAATACTAACTTGACTTGCTAGAATAATGTTTTTTTCTCCGAATAATTACAAAAACTAAATTAAAGTAGATAATAATCAAACATTGAACAAAAGCTGATGTCATATTAAGGCTTACGTTGGAGGCTAAAACAGCTATATTTTTTAAAGTAAGCGACCTTGGCTTTACAAAAAAATACAATAGCCACCCCATTGGTTTCTGAAGCTTGGAGACTTCATGAACGCATATTTCAAACCTTATATTCTCATCCCTTGAGCATATCTGTTGAAAAGGGAAAAATGTCTGTAAAAATAGACAAGATTCT
>JAQFZH010001377.1:0-21794 GCA_034695485.1 Entomobrya nivalis
TTTAACATGGATTACAGATGTCGATATCAGATTAAGATTACATGTCATAACATGTCATGGGTTGTCAGTTGTCATTACCATCATTCAGATTTATCCACGTGTTTTCTTCGTGTCTTGACATGACTTGTTTTAATGATAAAAAATAAATATTTAATCTGTTAATTTTTTTTAATAAATGAAATTCGAATCCCGATTTACCTTAGACTGTCGAACTAACACGGACATGCAACTGCTATCATACGAATTCACATGTATATTCACTGCTTGTTGTTCTGGTGGATACTCAAAATGAAAAGATAGGACAGGGGAAGCTGTGCCTTGTTTTGGTTCGTTCATCATCAACAAATTACTCTCATCTTGAATACACTTGTTCAAATCTGAATTTCCTAATTGTACAGACTCACACTGGCTAAGCTGGAGTAACAATATGAGCAGCACACATATCAGAAAAAAGGATTTTTTAAATGCGATGTACATTTTTGAGCCAATACTAATTCAACTTGACTTTTTATTAAAATTTTTAAGACGAACGAGTTATATGCAAGGGAATATACTCACAACACTTGGCTGCCTTCCATGTCCCAAAATTTTGTAAATCTGTCGTATTTATAAGTGAACCTTTTACATTACGACTTCTTATTACCATCAGAACAATAATAAACTTCGAACGGTGGTTGGCGACACACTCACGAAACTTGGTTTTGTTTTTATATTTTGACAGTATATGTTGAATAAACACGCCGTGTATAATTTTTACGCTCAAATGGGTGCACTACGGTAACCAGCATGTAATGTATTTTTAACGGACAACTTTTCACGACAATTATTGTCATATAGTGTACTGCTATCCTCCGAACTAGCATACAATTCCACTGCGGTTGTTCTGGTGGAAACTGAAAATGAAAAAAATCAGCGTGCAGGTTAAGTTGTGTCTTGTTTTGATTCATTCATTCTCAAAAAATTACTGCTATTTCCAACGCAATTGGCTAACCTTGATATATAAATTTGAGCAGTCGAACTTTTACGAAAAGGTTTTGTTTCGTAGTAAAGGTTGATTTGTCACTAAACTGGATAATTTTGTAGTAAAACTAAAGCTAGAATCGAATCAAATATGTCAAAACCCGAAAAGAATGAAAAGAAATCAGAGACTTGTATTTCATTACTCAAGTTGAACACATTGAGTGGAAAGTTGCCTGTCAAAAGAAAATTTCATTTCTGTTATATTTTGTGCTTTTTACCATTTACTGTCCTTCTTGTCAGTAGAAATAGTCAGAAAATACTCAAACAAACTCGTTCACAGTTTTTTTCGGGTAATGCTCTAAGACAAATATTTAGGTTTTCATCTGATAAGATTTTTACTCATTCGTTTTATTTTTACACGTAAACCAATATATCCGGTGAAATATAAGAATGTAATATAAAGCATCACAACAAAAGCTACGTATACAAATAATTTATGCTTGTTCGTATACTGACTTTTTAATTCCGTTGGCAAGGAAATATTGTATACAAATCGTTTTGGCCATAATCAATGTTTTGATGGATTATTGACTTCGTAGTCTAGCGGATCGAAGGCATTATTGAATAGTGAATTAAAATATTTTCTTGCAAAAATATGAAATATTAAATGCTATTTGTTTAAATGTGAAATGTTTATGAACTTTTGCATTCAGTTTGTATTCAGTTTTAACCGAACCGAACCGAATCCAGGTTAAATCGACATTTCGTCATCGTCATTTGTCACAATTTGAACCCATAAAACCTAAAGATTTACACTTGCTGTACTTTAGTAATAATAACAACAGCACATGACAACAAACACAATAAATTCTACCATTTTGGAATAATCACTTTATTTACCGAACAAAAATTATTATTCCTTTTAAAAATACCTTTTGACATGTATTTTTATTCTGTTTTCAATACGAGTAATGTAATAATATATACAGTATTTTTTTGAACACTCACTTTTATAGGGAACGATGTACATCATGTTACCGTATCTGCTTACTAACTACAACTCACAGTTTCTTTACTTCGTACAAATCATCCAGAAGTTGTACAAAAGCGATTTTGATTGTTTCAAGGTCAATGAAACTGCCGGTCGGTCTGCTTTGGCAATTGGGTTGTTAGTACGTCATGAATTTTTGCACGTGTGGTGGACATACATCTAACATATATTTAAATCAAGTTGTTATTCATGTTGAATAACATGTTTTTACGTTCCATTCATATAAATTGCGTATGCATAAGCGTAATAAGTCTGGATGGTTAACTCAAATGAAGAAAAGTCTTTCTTTTATGCTGGTACGGTATATGTTTTTTTTTACTTTTTCTCTCTAGATTTTTCATGTATATCACAAACATGTATGCCTACCGTTCGAAAACAAGTATATTTTTGTTGTATTTATTGCATATATCATACTATTTATCATGAGCTTTTTCCAGAATTACGAAATAATACTTTTTTCCGTGTAATTGAACTATGATGATTACTATTTATGATGTCTGTGAAAATAAGAACCGATAAATATGAAAAAAAATAGTATTTTTGATATTTGTCTGAGAAACCTTAAAATTTTAAAATGATAATTTGTGTCTTAAACTGGCTACGACAAAATATGCTATTTGAATATGCTAAAATTATAAAACGACAATTAAGCTTCTCAATAAATATGGATTATTTTTTTACAATTTTCATTTGAATTACTTCGGTCCAAATTATTATTTCACGATTCAGAAGCTAGCCTACAATTACGCCTATCTTTTAATTTGTTATTCTTTGTTAATAGTATAGTTTGACTTTTCTAAAAAAAAAATATATGAAGATGACGTCTGCCTCACACTTTTTCTCGTTTCATATTGTTTATAAAACTTTTTATAATTTCAATTTAAAACTGAAAACCCATGCTTTCTTTGCCTTTTGTGCTTTAGATATTAATAAAAAAGTTATTAATTAATTAAATCATCTTAAAGGTTTCATCAAATAAATAAACTTTTTTTCTTAATATCAAACGATGTCCTGATTTTCTTGAAAACTGATACTTTTATAATTTTACCTTCTACATAAACCTTCATATAAACATAAACTTTTGTATTTCTAAGCACAATGCCATCCCGTTCCAATTTTTTCTATGATAGACAACATCAAATATAAATTGGCGGGTCTCTAATGAACAAGCAAGTGTATTTTACGAAGTTTTGGTAAATCAATATAAAACGATCCTGTATTTTCTTGGGGATGCCTGTCAAAATTTTCTAATTTTCCTTCCCAAAGCATTATACAATATCTGCTGGAAGAACAATGGTAACGCTGTATCGCATAACTATTCATTACTAGCGTGTCTATGTATATTTATTTAGAAAATTACTGGATCATATTGTGCAAAACCTACTCGTCAAAATGGACCATACACGTTGTAGCATAATTGGAGCAATTTTCTACCAAATTCATACAAGAATATAAATTGGATTTTAGTGAAAACTCATAAATTATTTTCTTGCTAAAAAATTGTTACAAAACTATAAACGGTTTATTACACAAATTTGATAAAATGAATGAACATGGTACTATACAGAAATTAGGACGAATGGAATCGAAAAGAAGCATGTCCATTTGAATTGCAAAAAAAATGTTCCAGAAAATTTTCAACATGCTGGGAACCTGTTCAAAAGTATTACGTGTGGGTTTTCAAAATCTACAAGGTTTTTGTGTGACAAGTTAATGTTTTCGTTGTCACTCAAAATTGGAAGTTCCCTACACAATAAGTTTTGTATTTATGTCAATTTAATTGGCACCAATGCTACCCATAAGAAATTCCGATTCTCATTGAAATAAGTTCTTTCTTGATTATTGTTGCAAAATGAACGGGTTTCTGGGTCCCAGATAACCCTTTTTCTGAAGATGCGCTAAACCTGGCGATGGAGGTGTGGGAGCTGACACGAGAAGACCACATTGCTTCATCTCCTCGGTGGTACATCTACTCCGCTGGGTAGCTGCCTGCTACTCAGCACTTCTTCCCTGGCCATAGCCTTGATCATTACTTGTGGTGGCTGCTCCGGCAGCACCACCGACTATTATATTGAAATTCCGCCCCTTCTGGGCAAAGTTAATTGTTTTCTTTTCAGTGACTTTCAGTCACTCAGTTGTAAATTGTTGAGTTATTATTGGTTTTATTTGAAATAAATTGATCTCATTTTTGTAGTAAAATTTAACCATTTGTGTCACTGAATAATACTCATTTTTCTGCTGGTCCTGTGAAACGAACATAACTGGAACATTTTGTGCATTAATGCATCTGGACAGTTTGGAGGAAATCCATAGTTAAAGTGTCATTGTTCTGCAGTTTACTGTTTCATACAATCCAAAAGCTCAAGAATCCAAATCCAAAAGCTCGAGAATCCAAATCCAAAAGGTCGTGGAATCGTAATCCAAAAGGTCGTGGAATCATAATCCAAAAGCATGAGAAATCCCAATCCTGAAGCATGAGAAATCCCAATCCTGAAGCATGTGAGATCCCAATCCTGAAGCTTGTGAAATATTGAATCGTGTCATCTAAAATTGAACTCTCATAAGCAAAGCATTGTGGCAGCTCACACCTTCTAAAATTGAACTCTCATAAGCAAAGCCTTGTGGAAGCTCACAACTTCAAAAATTGAACTCTCATAAGCAAAGCATTGTGGCAGCTCACACCTTCTAAAATTTAACTCTCATAAGCAAAGCCTTGTGGAAGCTCACAACTTCAAAAATTGAACTCTCATAAGCAAAGCATTGTGGCAGCTCACACCTTCTAAAATTGAACTCTCATAAGCAAAGCATTGCTTGAGTTTCCATCGTCAGTGAAGTCTACTTTGAACCTTCACTCAGCTGTTTCTCAAACAGTTGTCAACATAAACATTTCTCCTCAAATTGTCCTCGTTTTCAACAATTATATCGTCATTATTACATTATAAGAAAAACAACAACAATTTTTAATTTATTGCTCTTGTCGTGTCGTCTCAAGTTAAATCTAACGCAAAAATCCAATGTTTTTGTCTATTCGGTCTCGAAAAATATGCTAATTTTAGTTGACCAGACACTGGTATCGTTAGATCTTTAAATAAACAAGTCAATGCCAAAACTTTGTCCCCATATGGGTCAACTTAACATCTAATAATGCTAAAGGGTAAACCGTAAAATGTCAAAAGTTCAATTTAAAGTCGTATGTAATTATTCACCAAAGTTTTACACGTGGCTGATACCAACTTTTACATAATTTCACTTGAAATAATTTTTAATTAATTTCATATCTAGAATCTACATTGATTTCGTGTGGCCCGAAATTGTGTATGCAAAAAGTAAATAATTAATATGTAAATTTTTGGTTTAAACTAAGGTTTTACACGCATTTGAGTTGATTTATAAAACCAGCCAGATATCTGTTAAAATTAAAAAAAATCATCCTGATGTTTTCTGCAAAGCATTCAATGGTGGTCTTGCTCTTCGTCTGATCAGAATCCAAATTCGTGTAGTTTTTATCAGCGCCAATGCTGCCAATGAGAAATTTCGATATTTATTGAAATACGGTCTTGAGTACAACTTGTTTATTGAAGAAGAACACAAAAATAATCAATTTCATTATCTAAATAGTCTCATCGTCAAATTTTGTTTCGAAGGCAAACATCCGATGTTTCGTCTATTTGTTCACCAAAAATAGATAAATTCTAGTTCTGCAGACATTCTTATTCGTTGAATCTTTAAATATTCAAGTCAGTGTCAAACCCTTGTTCCATTTCGGCCTAACCTTACAATTACTTATTTTAGAGGTTAAATGACAAAAAGTAATGTAAAGTCTTGTGTAATTATTTACCAAAGTTTTCCATTCAACTGAAGCCAATTAATAGATACGTTCGCTTAAACTAATTTTTAAATCGATCGTATATCTACAATCTGCATACATTTTGTGTGTACTGAAATAATCATGTAATGGAAATTGAGTAATCTTATTTGAGAAAATTCAAACTAAATTAAATTTTTAATTTGAGTTATTTTATAAATACCTCGAGCCTGATTTATTTTATCACTTTTCGTCTTACCTTTATTCTGTTCAAAGGTTCCAGCTCCACAGCAATCAATATGATTCCCTTTGAAAATTTCCTAGAAATTATATTTCAGGCTAATCTGAAATCCCAACGTATTGGCGGTCAGTTGATCCACTACGACAAAAACACGACAAAGTTGAAATACTAAATAAAGGTGGTGTTCAAACAGGATTCAAATATCGTTGAATTATGCTTTCTATATTTGCATTTTCTAACATTTTACGTATAGTGCACCTAAGCTTTGTCAAATCAAAGGAAATTGTAGTGATAAATAAATATGTGACAACCACTTTGTGCATAATGGCGTTCTTCATGGCTTCCGTTATCGGAGAGCGATACAGAATTTGGACCTATTCTCCAGAAAAATATGTGC
Source organism: Entomobrya nivalis (assembly GCA_034695485.1). NCBI lineage: Eukaryota > Metazoa > Arthropoda > Collembola > Entomobryomorpha > Entomobryidae > Entomobrya > Entomobrya nivalis. The sequence goes on from JAQFZH010001377.1 coordinate 6,455, forward strand.
CCTTTCTCAACAATATTATTTATTTCAAAAGGAATCAGTTAAAAGGTTTGCTACCATAAAATATTTAACTGACTACCATATTATTAATTATAAGCTTGTATTATAGTTTTATATTGATTTCAGGTATTGCGTTACCTGTGTTTCAAAAATCGAAATATGCATACCTCATGTTGCAAATAACTGGAATATTTTGCACTTGGGTACTTCCCTATTTAATACCAATATGTTGCGTCATTGAAACCAACCTCCCGCTAAACGGCATTTGGTGGTTTACTTGTGCCCTGAAAATGGTAAACTCGACCTGGATTTTACCTAAAATTGTGGAAACCGGAATATCCCTGCCGGTGAACTACTTGATATGGAAGATTATTTCCAAACAGTTCAACTGCTTATGTGCTGATATGCTTGTTGGCGTTGTGTCGTTAACATTTTGTCAAGAAATGGCATTCAGGTAGTTATAATTTTAATTGTATGTCCAATACAAATATATCCATTTTATTATATATGTTGAATATTAAGTCAGAGTTATTGCTTATTTTAGAAAGTTTTCCAGTGGGCATATCAAACGACAATATTATACGGAAGGAAATCCAACAAGTCTCCATGTCAATGTAACATTATGCCGTGCAGTGCACTTGCTTGTGGACTTGTATAATGAAGCCTTAAATTCTCAGTTATTTGTATCGTTACTTGCTTGCGGAATAACTGAGATTGCATCTGCTGTTATACTTATCAAGCAAGTTGATTTAAGCAATGTACCAATCTTTCTAAATATATTCTTTATTGTATTGTTGGTTCAGTCGGTTGTTGGAATATTGGGTTTGTATGGATTTGCTGGAGATTTTAATCAGTCTTCGGGGCGTTGTCTATCCAAGCTTAAATCTTTAAAAAAGAATATATGTATAGAACACATGACAGGTAAGGAACGTAAATTTAGGAAGAAACTCCTCAGCTCATTTCAGGGGCAGAAAATTAAGTTTGGATGGTCAAATTTTATTGAAAAGAAGACACCAGCTGTATTTCAGCTCTTCTGTTTAAAACGTATTATCAATCTCCTCTTAGTGGATTAGCAAGCATGAACGAACTAGTTTGGTTGTATCTGTTTTGGGTATTTTAGAATTTTTTTCGAAAAGAATAATATTTTTGGAAACAGCTAGTGTTAAACGAGACAAAATTTATTATCAAATGATCCTTACGTGTCGATTCTAATCAGAATTCACAAAACTTATTTTCATTTAGACGTAATTTTATTTATCTATTATGGGTGGTTATAATATAACGAAATGTAAATAAAATGATACTTAACTTTACTAAAAGATAAAAAAGGTATCTTAATTGTAAAAGTGCTTATTTTTTCCCCATGCTTTTATGAATTGACGATACAACGAATAAGAATGGAATCTTGACTGCATGATTTAAAGATTTTGTTTATTCAGTTAGCATTTACTATGCCAATCATAAATATATTTATTCATTATGACGTTCTTGTAAATTTACAAATCTTAAACAAAACAAAGTTATTGTAAAATGATCTTATCACTTATCTTTATTCCGTTTCCTCCATGTGCCATATATCGATGATTAACTATAGTTTTAATATCCTCAAATGACTTATCAAAGTGAAGAATTTCAAGCATGGTTTGAATTTTAGCCCTACAAGTCTGAAAATTTAATAGGTTTACAATTTCACCCTGTAGTGGCACATAGCCTGCTTTAAATTCCATTATACAAATCCTTTCCAATGTATCTTTCATTGGTAAAAAAAAATCTAAACTGACAGGTTGTCCTTTAACAAGTAAACGAATTTCCTTAAGTTTTGGTAAGTTCAACTGAAACGATCTTGTATCCTCTAAAACTTGACTGTCATCACTTTCCATTTCCACAGATAATCGTTCCAGAGTATTAGCAAACTTGTTTTCAATAATCGAATAAACTTCTGACCATTTTGGTCTCTCATTTATGTTAAATCCACGGTCGGCAATAAGTGTTAACGTGGATAGTTTTGGAATGTCAAAGTTTCTCAGATTTTCCAGTTTTCCAATGGAACCCATATTGATATCCAAATACGTTAAACTTTGGAGTGAAAGAAAACCGGATATTTTGAATTCATGGTTGATGCGCGAACCCCAATTTTTCTCAACGTGTAATTTAGTAATCTGATTGTTATTCTTGATTAAATTAAGTGCTACGTTTTCCGGAAACCATGCATTCATGTGAAGCTCTTTAAGTTTATCTAATTTTGGAAATGGCTGATATACAATTTGTTGCCCGAATACGTCTTCTACAAATGACGTTTGATTCGTGATACTTAATTTTGTCAAGTTTTTCAATTCAACTAACCATTCTCTTAATTTGACTAGTACACTTTTAAACATTTCATAACTATTTAAATTGAGAATTATTGAAATCTTTTTAATGTGACTTCCATATCGTTTAAAAAATGTTGATATTCCATTAATTTTAAGCTGATTTATTTCTAGGATATTTGGGCCACGAAAAACATACTCATCGTTCACTCTCAAAGTCACCTTTCCATCAATAAATGGGCTTCGTTCATTTAGTATCGACTTTGAATGGGAATGTTCGAAATGAGCAAGAAATTTAGATACGTTTCTATAGGAATCAAATTCGTAAAGCTTTCTGTCCAAAATAGTATTTTCGTGTAACCTCAGTTTATAGTTTCCCTTTGTAATTAATTTGTCTATCTGCTGATTCCAAGTTTTACAAACTAGTCTACAGTTTAGCAAATGGTTTATATTTAGAAGATTTTTGTCGTTGACTAGAATATCGATCACTTTTCCAAACAGAAATATTGTATTTTCTCCGTTTAACAGTTTTCTGTAAAATAGTGATGAGTTGGATAAATTTTCCATTGAAGTGTTGGCATGAATCTTTGGTAATTTTGTGGTGACATGCTTCCAAATCTAAGTACATAAATTAGAGTAAATTTAATATTGTTCTGACCTAATATAAAAAATAAGTAGTTCATTTTTATTATTACCTCTGATGGTAAAAATTGGAGTAAAAGGTCGTCATCATTTCCCACATCGTTTTCCCCTTCGTTTGGTTCTTCCATGATATTATTTACTATCTATAAAAGATTCGGAACCCAGTCAAATTTAAATAACTGTATTTTGGTTTTGGTTATTTAAAATTAATTGCTCAGTCAACATTGACAATAAGTACAAAAACTGTGAAAATGAGTATAACTCACCAAACTGCGTTTAAAATAAACCACTGTGTTAAAAACTTACAATGAGTAGTTAACCTGTTATATTAACGTGCCGTTTCACAGTCAGATTTAAATTATCACTAAATTTGTTAACTTTACAGCAAAAACTTAATCAGAATATATTCACCAGCTGAGTAGAATATGTCAAGAACAACCAAAACAGTAGAATTTAATCCCACACTAGTATTTCATTACCCAAGTCACAAACATTGAGTGGAAAAGTGTGTATGTTTAGAGATACTTTGGTATTTCTTTGTTCATTTCATTGTTGGTAGAAATGGCCTTGAAATAATCAAGCAATCTGAAAATTCATCTATAGCTTTATTTAGCTAACAATCTGTACCACATGAAAAAATTACCCACTCATTTTATTTTTTGTCATTTCATTTTACACTCCAAACTAATATCTAATCTATCTAAGCTTGCATATCTCACCGTAATACAATAACAAGCCCATCACATTGCTCAGCTGATTTCATGTTCCAGTTCATTTCCAAACACACCTTTCTCTCAAACAGTACAAATCTTTCCAATAAATATTCTCTGTTTGCAAAACTTTATATTTTTGAACTTTAAATTCGAAATGGGAAAATTAAATTTTAAGAATCATTTTCACAGAAATATTTTCTTAACGACAATATTTTCTATAATATTTGTAAACATTACTGTTGGTAATGCCAGCAATATACTATTTTTCCACCTGGCACCATCCACCAGTCACCGAACCTCAATTTGGCCCTTGGCTTCCACCCTAGCTGATCGGGGTCACAACATAACATATATATTTCCTTTACCCGCCGAACATCGATTAACCTCAACACATCCAAAAATTCAAGAAGTAGTCCCCTCCAAACTTTTACCACTTGTTACTGAATATCTGACAGACTTCGATATAAATCTACGGCTAAACGGAACAGTGAATAAATTCTTCTGGAAAATTTTCCAAAATTCGGTCAACCTCTGTCAAGCTTTTTATGACAGTCCCGAAATTCAACATCTTCTCGACCCCAGTTACCCAACTAGTTTTGATCTGGTTTTTATTGATGGAGGATTTGGTGAATGTGTATATCCATTAGTTTGGAGGTTTCGACCAGCAAAACATATAATATTTTATCCGAGCCCTACACCAGGATGGATATTTGACGCACATGGATTTCTACCAGAGTCGGGAAGTGTACCGGAAGTTGCATTTTACAGTAGGCCGGAGGAAATGCAATATTTTTGGCATAGGGTCAAGTCAGCTTTGAGTCCATTTTTATGCCGACTTGGACAACTGGAGTATATAAGGCGATTAGGGCACTTACCCGAATTTGAGGGGATACCGGATATATTGGAATTCGAAAGGAATACTAGTTTGGTATTTGTGAATAGTGGATTCATTGAAGATTACCCGGTAGCCTTGCCGCCTATGATAAAAAGTTATTCGGGATTGGGCTGTTTTGGAAATAAGGAGGAAAAAGGGATACCTGCTGATATTCGGGATTTTATAGAGGAAAAGGGGATTGATGGGTTTATATACGTTAGTTTCGGAAGTTCTGTGGATCCGAACTCTATACCGGGTTATTTAAAGAAAATATTTTTCCAGACGTTTGCTCGGTTTCCTAACTACCGGTTTCTATGGCGATGGGGAAAAGGAAATATAAAGGGATTGGAGATACCTAAAAATGTAATGTTGAGGAATTGGTTTCCACAGAAGCAACTTTTGGGGCATGAGAAAATCAAGGCTTTTGTTACACAAGCGGGTAGACCAAGTACTCAAGAGGCGCTTTGTTGGGGTGTTCCCATGATTGCTATACCTGTAATGGCTGATCAGGATTACAATGCTGTGAGATTGGAGAATATTGGGGCGGCGATTAAATTGAATTTTAAGGATTTGACGAGTAAAGTGCTGGAATATGCTATAAAGAGGGTGGTAGAGGAGGAATTTAAGGGGAGGATGAATGGGTTAAGGGAAAAATTTATGGATAGGGTGGTAGATCCATTGGAGAATGCTGTTTATTGGACAGAGTATGTATTGAGATATGAAGATACAGAGCATTTGAAGCCGTTGGGGAGGAATAGGTGGTGGTGGGAGAGGAGGCAGTTGGATGTTTATTTGTTGGTTGGGGTGGTGATTTTGGGGATTGTGGGGCTTTTGGGGTGGAAATTGGTAAAGTGTGTGAAGTGGATATTTTGTAGGGGGAAAGTGACAAATTTGAAGAATATTAAAAAAGATTAGTTCAAAGGATGCTTTATTAAGAGAATAATAGATAATGTTCAAAAACTACTAGTTAAGAGGAATAAAATAAACTGTAAATTAAAATATTTAACTACCTATTTATTGACCAATATTTTTAAAAGCTGAAAGAAGAAAAAAATGTAACCTAAGCTTTAAATATTATATTTTGTGTAAATTTTTTTTTCTACAAATTTCCTTGGTTACCATGCAAACGAAATAAAATATTGTATGAATGTTATCACATTTATTTTGGTTCACGAGAAGTATTTCAAGTCATTTCAAGTCATGGGGAACAAATCTGCAGCAACCTTGGGCTATCACTTGCCATATTACATGGAAAGCATATTGGAATAAGTGTATTTTATGTATTTTTTCCTTTAAATGGGATCATTGGGTTCGCCTTAGATAGCAATATGATCAAACATATATATCTTACAGTTTCATATGTAACCCTTTTTTGTAGTGATTTTATGCTTTAATTTATAAAAAAGGCACAAAGGATATGCTGAAATATATGTACATACGTATGTGTGACAGGTGTAGATGCCTAACCTACTTTCCTTCTGTATCGATTATTTTTTTGTGGAATGTGTACTGATCTTCAAAAAAGGATGTCAACAAGAAAGGCTTGGTGAAAAGGGAAGATCATTTGGATGCTGGCGTGTGCAAGCTTGTTATATTCAAGTAGAATCTGGATCTTTCTTGAATATATCGCCATACTGAAATGGATGAGGGAAACGATGTTTAATGAATGGTTACCGCCCTAATGAATATACTTTAATTGCTTGGGTTGTTATGAGTAAAAAAACGAACAATGTCAAAAATCGTGTGATTATTTTCTATTTATGATTCGTTCGAGTATTTTTATTATCTTTTAATCTCAAATTTTCCAACAACAAATATAAAAAATTCAACGTATTTACATGTAAATTTTAGAAGATTGTAAAAAAATTATGCAGTATTATTAAAAATGAATGCAAATTACCCAAAATAAAATCTAGCAACTTTTTAAATGATATATTTTAATTTTGAATGTAAAAAGGTTTCATGTTCTTCTCCTTCCACTTTAGTCGGTTGTTCTGACTGCAAATAAAACAACAAAAAATATTAAACATTATTAATTAGTTATACAAAAAAATAATTATAGATTCGTTAATTTTTTTAATTTTTTTCAAATCACTTGTTTAACTTACCGTAACATTATAATTGAAACTACTGTGTGCATACTGGTACGGTAGTACAATAGACTGGATAACTGCTTATCACAAATTTGGCACCAAATCTTATCAACACCGTCGTCGTCATCACCTTCACTGATTGAATTTTTTGAGTATTAAATCGTTTCCCTGTTGGTATGCTTTAACTGTCTAATGTGTAATTGGTGGAATCCCAGCAATGTAATATACTGAGTTGGCGAGGTAGATGGTTATGCATAATAAAAATAATAATAACAATAACAACAGGAAACAAATTAGGTACATTAGTACATATTTTTGGTAACTCTCGTTACTATTTTTTGACTAACTACTAAATATTTATTTAAAAAGTACACACAAATTTTTAGTCTAGTTTATTTTGTGGAAGAAGAATATTTATTAGTTTGGCACTCTCTCTCTCTTTTCACTTTCACTTTCACGGAAGTGTACAGGAATGTTAACGTATGTGCGTCTATCTTGTGTATGCATAGATGCCTATACATGTTTTCCCTTTGTATTGATTTTTTTAGAGTGGGTATACACTCCAAGTAAGTTTTTTTTGGTGAAAAGGAGGATTCCAAAACGGGAGATTTTTTTTTAGTAAGCCGTTAAGGCAGTACTTATAATTTTGTTGAAATCCTTTTTGTGGATTTTGATTGTGGATTTTGTAGTGACACTTGCACGACACAACTAAGTAAAAAATAATTAAACTGACGTCGGAAATTTCTACGTTCACTTTAACTACTAAGATAAGCATGTGATGAAGTAACTTGATAATATAGCTATATAAAGTTATAGAAGTTACTCTTGTATATCCATAACTTACGATAAATGGTTACGTATTTACGTATATATTGAACCCTACCTATATAGCTTCCTTCCTATTAGAGCTTTTCCGTACAGTACAATAGTCGTATGGACACAGGCTTACTTTAATCTTCTATTTACAATTCACTGGCTAGTTCCATGCTTGCAGACGTATTGGCATCACAATACTTCCCCATAGCCTCCAGACCAATAGATGAAATGTAAAAAGGAGAATGAAACTCGTTCCGTTAATATGGCCTTTGTTCCTCTTCCCATTGGCATTCCATTTTGATAAGTTAATCTAAGTTGCGATACAAATAAACTAAGCAAAAACCAAACTAATTATTTGTAAATTATAATTTTAAAAATTAAGTTTTACAAGCAATGTAGGTAAAGTGGTTAGTATAAAAAAAATTCACTGCCATGTAGAAATAATATTTTTTTAATACATTGGCACAAAAGAAAAGATGGAAATTGTTACCTGGAGAAGAATATCCGTTCATTTGAATAATTAGAGAGTAAATTGATGATTAATTATGCCATATGTGAACATTTGAATTGTGTCCAGTTCTAGGTCCTTGACAGTCAGTCGGGAGAACTGAAATGTAATAAAATTAATAAACGTTATTTAAATCAGATTTCTTCAATTTTCTAATTTATTTTTTTATATTTACATGCTACTCTTCATTAGCTCATTACTTACAGTAAAACTGATAAATATGGCATCTCAGCACGATTTCCTTTGATCAGGTAGGCTTTCGTGATTTCAAATGCAATTATCACGATCAAAATGAAAATAAATACTACAAATTCTATCCAAGTAGACGTTTTGCTTTTTGACTCGATATTATTAGGTTGGGGTACATCAAAGCTAATTGAATCAGAGGAAAGTTGATTAGAACGGGATGTTTTGCTATCCGACATTTTTAACCAAGTATCAATTTTAGAATTTTTGAATCAATTTTTAACTCGTTCACATGTTTTGTTATTGTAATGCGGTATATTTGATTAAACGCAAAAAATAATATTTTAATGTATTTCTAAAGAAAACGTTATAATGGGAACGAATGTGATTAAATAAAATATACAAATAAGATAATTTAAAATATTGTTCGCTTAAATTAGAATAGTTATCCTGAAAATATTTCCGATTATTCTGTGATAATTTTTTTTTTTCAATATATATCTGTACTTGTGTATTTGTCATATATGTATGTATTACATGTTTACTCCACTTTCCTTCCGTATCGATTTTTATAGAACTTTTGTATGTTCCCCACTCCAATAATACGTTCAAGGGAAGCTTAGCGAATAGCAAGATGACTTACTTGGCTTCCATGCTATTTAGATATAAGAAAATTTTAGTGTGTATAGTGCATATTTGATATTAAAATGCTATGATATCAAAATCTTCAAATGCTTCCAGTTATTCAATTTTGTTTAAAGAAAGAAACGTCTTGCAAAAAAAAGAAATGATTTCATTAAATATAATTATTAAAACAATATTATTTATTAGTTTTCAAAAAATAGTATTTTGACTGCAGTTTAATTTGAACCATTCCGTAATCAATTATTTTTTTATAAAGCTTGTCCTTTTCCTGTAGATGGAATTTGATAAGTTGTTCCAACTGCATAATAAATAATTTAAATATAATGATATTTAAGTAAGTTGTAAATTTAATATTAAATTTTAAGTGCATTTTCAATACTTACCGGAACATTATGAATTAAATGACTGTGTGCATAAAGGTATAACAGACTAGGTAGCTGCTTATCACACATTTGACACGAAAGCTTATCCGCATCCATATGTTCGGGTACTGTATCGTGCTTTCTTTTGAGGTGCCTTTCAAGTAGCTTACATTTCACAACTGAATCACACTCTGGACAGTGTACCTTTAAATTATTCAGTTTTTCTTTTATAAATTTGTTTGCTTGCTGGCCACCTCTCCAAAATACAGGCATTGGTTTACAAGCTTCCTTTTCGAGTTCCTTGAAAAAACCAAGTTGCGTTGTTCTCCTAAGAACCTTCCGATGATAAGCTTGGTGAATTCTTAGCTCCTTTCTTGTCATTTTGATGATCGGGCAGTCTAAACACTGGAATATTTCGTTTGGGTGGTTATCCTTCAGGTGCTTGAGAAGATACTCTTGAGTTGAGTATCCATGGCCGTTACAAAGCTGACAGGAAAATATAGCCATGTTTTGTATATCTTTTAGAATTTCATGATGATCGATAACGAAATGGGTTTTTATGGATATCCAGGCATTGGCAAGTTGACAAGGTGGTTTGCAGACTAGACACCAGGCTGACTTTGAATCCATTTTGATAAGCTGCCTAGCTTCTAATTTTCTTTCCAAATTATAAAATATATTATTTGGCTTATCATCCCCACGCTTATCATCTTTATCCCCATGTTTATACTTTAAATGCTTATTTAAAACTATTTCACTTTTTAGTTGAGTTGGACAGTAAGGGCATTTCAGGCGGCCGTCAGGTAACTTATTTGGAGGAATATAACGTTCCGGATGCTTTTTCTGTAAATGCTGCTGATAACCTCTTATCACACTCTTATGACAATATTCACAAGTAATAGGTAATTGGGGCTCCTTGGAATGATGAGGATGGTGGGGTGTTGGGGGCCCCAAATGATATTTAGAAAAATGTCTCCAAAGTGATTGGGGTCCTCCTAATTTTTTCGAACACTCCGGACAAATTAGGGTGCCACCGCTGGGATTATGCTGTTTATTTTTGTGGTCCCGAACACCCCGGGCTGTAGAAAATTGGTTACCGCATATCTCACAGATAAACGGTTTGACAATTACCAGATTTTCTTCCTTCTCCGGCAGATGGTGTGGTGGTTCGGGAGTCAAAGGTGATGGAGTTGGTGACGAAGGTGGTGTAGGTATTGGCTCCTCCTCCTCCATCCCCTCCAGTATAAAATAAGGCGGAGGTGTTGGTGGTAATGGAGGTGGTGTAGGTGGCGCTTCCAAAACCACCATAAAAATCCCCGAATTCAGCCCCCCATCGTCTTGAACAAAACTTGGTAAGATTTCCACAAGGCTACTATGCCCTTCAAGATCGCCTCCCCAGGATACCTCTGGATGATGATGATGATTGGAGGGGTTCCCCTCTTCATCCACCTCCGCCGCACCCACAACTCCCACAATTTCCAGAAAAGGTGTTAACCTTAACACATGTTCCTCCTGATGATATCCATGATGGGTGGTTGTTGTCACTGATAAACACTGGGTCTCCTCCAAATTTCCTGAAAATATTTCCTCCTCTTCATCCTGGGCCACCTCCTCCAACATCCCCTCCAAATTCTCCTCCATTGTCATGGTCACCTCCATCCTTTTCCTTTTTGGCTTCCTCGCCTCCATCCTCTCTTTATAATTGGATGATTCCCTCATGGTCTCCTCCTTCTCCTCCCTCCATTTTTCCCTCACCTCCTCCTCCACTTCCTCCAATCTCCTTTTCATCTCCTCCTCCCCCCTCCATGCCATCTCCTCCCTCCTCGCCTTCCTCTTCTTATCATTTATCTTCAACCTCAGAAGTCGCCCCTCCCTTTCCTCCTCAGTTTCCAGTTTAACCCTATCCCTTTGATACTCCTTGAACCACTCCCATCTCTTCCTCACATTTTCCCTTATCATCTCCCGATAACCATCACCATCCTTCTCCTTCAACTTATCATGATATTTCCTTACAGCCTTTCTCCCAATTTCCCTTTGCTTTTCCAGCTGATCCCCTTCCAAATTTTTCAATCTCCCCATCACCCTTTCACCCACCCTTTTCTTCTTATCTTCAGACAGGTTATCCCAGTACTGCTTTCTATACACTTTAGCCTTTATCCTCTGTTCTTCTAACTGCTCCTTTGACATTTTTGATAAGTAAGCTTGACGTGCTAGATATCTCTTGTTTTTTAACTGTTGTCGTTCCTCTTCACTCATTTCTTTCTCTTTTAATTTCTGTTGCAATCGATACATCTTTCTTTTCTCTTTTCGCCGCTCATGCTGCAGTAGGAGGGATGTTGACTTCAACTCCTCCATTTTTTCCTTGATAAATAATTATAATAATTAAATGATGAATTTAGTTATGAATTTCGTAATATTTAAAAAAAAAGTTGCTCTTAAAATATTTTTAACCGTTACCCCTTTTTTACTGAAATTGCATTCCTCCAGCCCACATCAATAAATTGCATGACACCTGAAATTTATAGAACATAAATACACTCATTAAAATAAAATCGCAAACCCATTGTTAAAACATTCGATTTGTAACTTCAAATAGATTAATTAATTAATATACTTAACTGTTTTAAACAAGTTGAGTTACCAAAACTGTTATCTTAAACTTGAATTACTCTCAAATGTTTTAGTTAACCTTGGCTGAATAATGACAATACTTATAGAAAACGATATACTTATTTTAATGCTCCATCCAACTTTAAAGCAACTATATATTTCACTGATTTTTTAATGTTAAAGTGAAATACACAGTTAATTTCTGTGTAGGAAAAATATTGACAGAAAAACACAAAATAATGGTAAACATTGGTTCGCGCAACTGTTCAGGGTTTACCCCGGTTATTTGGCATAGAGTAAAGTAATGCTGTATATTTTACAGAAACTGGTTCTTTGTTCATTTTTGTTCTTCTGGTTGGTGTTGCGTTACTTTGGAATGACTTGCCTGTATGCAGAAAAATACCATATATGCCATAATTATCGTATGAGGTGGATGTAAATTACAATGATAAATATAGTTAGAATGAATTAAATGAAGTTATAATTTCTCAATACTAAGCAGAGATTCGGCTTTAATGAAATCATAAAAACATTAGAGGTATTTGACGCAAGCTATATCATATAAACAATTTGGCTCTTTTTTCCTTATTCAAGCAAAAATACAAAATTTATTATAAAACAGTAATTGGCAATTTAACATATTTGCTTCTAACACAGAAAACAAATTTTACTTACAAAAAAAACCAAAGTTAAATATATAAAATTATAAAATATTAGTAATATTTTAATCAATAAACTCGAGGTACAGATAACATTGAACTAAAACCTGCTGAAAATATTCACAGCCCTGGACAAGCCTAATCGGAATATCCGAATAAAAAGACATCTAATTACTATGGCCATCATTTGACATTTCTGAGTTTATTTAAAAAAATCTAAATGACTTCATCTTTAAATGCTAATCGAAAATTATTCACCCAAAACATTTTTTTCCACAAGTCAACAGATATTTAGCGAGAAAATACGTGCATATTCATATATCTTCAACTTTAAAGTACAAAAGCTAACACTAAAATTATATTTGGGAAATAAAATAACTATAAATTAATTTGAGCTTAATATTAAATATTTGCAGGGTTTCAGGTAATTATATATCTTTATTTAACAATATCCTTTAAGGTCAATACTGTATTAACCGTATTTTGAAGTAAGATATTCAAAAAGTTCATTTTAATTCCTTTGTCAATTATACCAACAGTTCCTGCTGGGAAGGATATAGGCGATAAACTCCTAAGAATTCTTTTTACGTATGCCCTGCTAACCTTACGTATGTCCATATATAACTTGGTATCTTTTTTCCAATTGTGCAATAGAACCGTTGAAAAAGAATTGAATGAGCAACCAAAAAGGAATAAAATTTGAACAAACGCCATTGCTACACAAGCAATAGTAAAAGCTGTTATTGCCATAGATATAGAATTTTTTCTAATTCCGACGAACAACGTTCCAGTGCCCAAAATTGTAAACCAAAAGGTCCCACTAAGCATACATCCTGAGGCCAATATCTCTAAATGGCGTGCTGTAGCAGAAACTATTCTCGTCTCGTTATATAACCTAATTCTGGAAATGGATAGTGGCTTCTTCGTCATAATATAAAGTAAACACATTCGAGTGCACCATTGAAACACTAAAGGAATAAAAATAATTCTGAATGCAAGTGCATTGATTAGACCTTCGTGAATCGTAAGTAAAATGCATAAAACGTCTATCAGTCTGTTACTATTCGAAATATTGGAGTGATATAATTCGTTTAATAAAAGGTGATAACTATCCAGCCGAATATAGGCTAAGTATCCCGAGGTAATAACTGCTCCAAGTGTTAGCTCAAACGTTGTAAACATGAAAAAGTAGCCCATTAACTTTGTAAAATATATTTTGCCTAATAATTTTGAAAAAAAAAACAAGTTATTGTTTAACAAATATAAAAGGAAACTCAGATTTGACTTAGAAACTTACGGAATTTAAGATTTTGTAGAAAGTCGTTTGCTATTTGGTATGCCCACCCAAAGCAATTTACGATATCTGATGCGAATCGTATGGCGAAAATATACACAAACGATCCACCAATTAGGGCCGCAATATTGATTGAGAAAATTGCTAGGGAACTTTGTGGAAGCTTAGTTGCTGAACTAAAAGGTCCATGAATGGCTATACTTGTAAGAAAACTTACATGTATAAGCTTAAATATGGGAACTACATGAAATAATTTTAGTTTTTTGGAAATCCTGTAAGTTTCTGAGCTTTGTTTCCAAATTATTGGGAATGGAAAAGCAAAAATGTTTAGTAGTTTATTAATGTTGATGGCTAAATGCAAAACATTGTTAAGATTTCCTTGATAATTGGTAGGTTTTTTCTGTCTTAAGGGTTGAAAACTTGAAAGCTCAAATATTTTTGTCATTTTGATAGGTTTTCGAAGAGTTTAAATGCTTCGAAAATAGTAACGGAATTGTGCAAATATTCCATGCAGACTTTTTAGGGAATTTTTAGGTACTACTTATACGAAAGTTAAGTTAGTTTTACAACCAATCCTTGGAACATAGCTGAGCTTTTAAGTTAAGATTCGGTTTTTGTGGCGGTGAGGATAAACAACTTAAAAGTTTAAATATTTTACCTATATTGATTTACTTCAAATGAAAATAGCTACCGTAATAGTGAAACCATAATATTCTAGCGTTAGGTTTAATTTCACTTTTTTTAAACTAATTTTAACAAAAACATGTTTTTGAAAAAAGTTTAACTTCAATAAATACCTATGTTAAGAAAAAACATGTATATCTAGGTAAAAACATTCTTCTTCAAAAATAAAATGAAACATAAAAACAAAACATTATTAATATTTCTAATCAATAATATCAGGGTGAAGTCAGTGAAGAGACCATAGCATCAAGCCCGCTGAACATATTCAACCGTTTTCTATACTACAGTATATGATAAAAGTATAACATGGATGCCGTTTATATTAAATATACACAAGTTAAAACGAATTTCGGTTTTTCCAAAAATTTGAACTAGAAGCTATAATATGTTTGTTGAGGAAATCCATATTTAGGTTACTTTTAAAAGGGAAACTCGTATCCAAAACAAAGTTTATATTCTAATGTTCCAACATTTTTGTATGTGGAAACAAATAAACCAGTCATTCTTTAAATTTGATTATCCAAATGAAGTAAATAACCTTACATTGACTTATTACCCCAAATGAGTTTTCTGTAAGAATTGATTGCACAAAATTAACATGCAATTATTCACGGCATTCTAGGGGAATCACCTTCTTTATTAATTTCACTCACTGAAAATTCAAGAGGCAAACAATAAAAAATTGGCTTTATTGCACCAATGTAGATCACAGAAGAGCGTAAATAAATATGTTGTTCATAATTTTGTAACAAAAATAGGCTTACGATTAAACTATTTTTACATAAAATCCCTGGACCACAACTGAACTTTTATTTTTGTAATGATTTCCCTAAAAAAATATCACAAAAACAAAATAATAACGAATTAACAGGAGATTGTTAAAGTGGAAACTAATTTTATTAGCCTAGCTTTCGAGTATTCACACGACACTCTTCGTCAGGGCTTATC
>JAQFZH010001378.1:0-21779 GCA_034695485.1 Entomobrya nivalis
GCACAAGTCACAAAACACTACTTTCTCGTGGATATGTCTTAGATAGTGATGGTTTAGATCCCTTTCCCTGCTAAAAGCTTTGCTACAAAATACGCATTTGTGCCTTCCAAGATGGCAGTTATTACGCAAGATTAAATTTGTCTCCGAACTTAAACTGTTTTTGGAAACATTAGATTTCAAGTTCTTGGAAGCCATTTGACTATACTATGGGTTTAACTGACAATGGAATGTAAATGGAATAGTTAGGCTTCCTGAATATTTACTTAATCCAAACTATCTTGTTCCTGAACGGCAACAAGCTTTAATTTTTCTCAACATTGTCATAAAAAGTCATTTGTCGTCAATCACAAATGCTCTTTCAAGAAATAAATCAATAGAATTTCACGAATGCAGCTCTGCGAAAACCAGGATTATGGTAAATTACAACTGAACAGCAGAACAAACCATTTCATTTAGAAGCTACTTGGGAAACGACAAACTAGCCTTCAAGTCAGCGGCAAAACAAATGTCACTTAAATCGACGGTTTTACTTGCTGCAAATACAATTACTGTAATAAGATACACACGAAAACTGGTACTTTTGATACACGTGCACTCAACCACGTATTCCGGTCCCTACTGTTGCTTGTGTTGAAAAGGTTAAAGCGTACACTGTCACGTACGCCAAACTTTAATATTTTGGTTTGCACACATTCATAAAGCTATGTATGAACACATTTATCAACATATATGGGCTAATAGAAATATGACGACACATTCACTACTCAATTTACTCTCATTTATGAAAGCCAACTTCATATTTCTAGAGTACTCGCCATATTGTACTCATCATAGTTAGAGTATACATGCATCAAAAGTACACTTTTGAGTACCTATTGTACTGCAGGCGACTTATATTTATCGATAAAAAGCCCATGACTTGAATGGTAATTATTAATTTTGATTTGAAGACCAGGATTTGCTATTCCAGGTCGCTGGTCAGATAAACAGTTCTCCTATATTGCTCAGTTGTAATTTTCAATACACTGAATTTCCACATGGCTCGATTTTCATATATTTTATCTGCTTATTTCTTTAAAAAGTGATAGTGACTAACAACACCCGGATTTTTATTGCAAGTTTTTGACAGGATACAACTCCCATAGTACTTAAATAATAGTATAGTCTCATTCAACATTATTATCTAAGAAAAAACTCAAGTAGCCAAAGCTTTGATTTTACAGTTTATCGAGTTTCAGTCAAAAATTACAAAATAAAATGGCGTCCGAAAAACTTAGATGTGATTTTTGTTATGAAATGCTTAGTACAAAAAATAATTTAAGAGAACATTACAATTGCCATCTTGGAAGACTCCAATGCTTATTATGTGACAAGACTTTAGGTAGCGCAAACAAACTTGTCATTCACTATCTGAGACATATTAACGAGAAACCACACTTTTGTGAATTGTGTCAAGATTCGTTTGCGTGTCCGTACAATTTAAGAAGTCACCTTAAATGTCATACTGAAGAGAAACCTTTCTCGTGTAAACAATGTCCAAAATCATTTTCCCGTAAATTTACCCTAAAAGCAACATGAGTTGCTGCATCTTGAAATCAAACTATTCAAGTGTGGCCATTGCAAAAGAAGTTTCACCCTAAAAAGTAATTTGAAACGCCACTTGAACACACATCTAACAGAGACGCCATTCAAGTGCAGTTTGTGTTTTCGGTTTCTTGGATCAGCTAAAGCTCTCAAAATACACATTCAAGCACATACTGGAGAGAAGCCTTACCGATGTCAAATTTGTGACAAACAATTTACAGAAAAAAGTTATTTAAAGCTTCACGAAAACGGACCATGTTTCGACAAGCCACAGAGCTGTGAAGTTTGTCACAAGAAATATGGAACCAAAAAGGCTTTAAAGGTGCACATGAGAATTCACAGTGGTTTGAAACCTTTTGTGTGTGAATTGTGTGGAAAAGCATTCACAGGCCGAGGCGACTTGAAAAGACACACTAAAGCAGTTCATCATCAAATCAAAGACCATCTTTGCAATTTGTGTGACAAACGCTTCTCCTCTAAAAGTCACGTAGCAAGCCACATGAGAGTTCATACGGGAGATAAGCCTCACCGATGTCAAGTTTGTCGGAAATCATTTCCACTAGAATGGGATTTACGACGACACGAAAACAGGCACAATTCCATCCGAAATCACAGCTGTGAAATATGTGAGAAGAAGTTCGTTGAAAAAAGTACTGCTGTTATGCACAAGACATACGAGACTGTTTTGTCATTTGCTTGAGCAAACCGTGATTATGTATTTATATTCGAAGATGGTCAAGTTTTACCCTTACTTGTTGTTATTTTTAAGCTCTCTTCTTAAATATTTCTATCTATATCATTTCTCTGCCATCTTTTTTATCTGTCTCCCAAATTGATCCCATTTAACTCCTAATAAATAATTTAGTGTCAACTTCCACTGAAAAGTCGTTTAGTAATGCAAATTTGCCACAAGTACATTTCCATACCTTTAATTAGATTATGAACGTACTGTGTCAACTTATTTTTTAATCTAATATGTATTGTACTGTTGTTCCTTGTAAAAACTCTGTATTTATATGCCCAGTGTTGCTATATTATAAAACGCACGATATGCAGTTCAGCACAAATTTAGATCCAGTTTTGAAAGTTATTGCACAATTATGCTGTCTACATGCTTTTTTGTTAAAACATAGAAGATGAATATACAATATATGGTACGCAAGCTTCATATTTTTCAATGTAAACCATGTTTGTAAAATCCTGTTAACTCTGCTCCTTCTAATGTAAATTCAAATTTAAAAAATGTTGTCCAATATTTAAAATGCATGTTTTTTGTTTAAAACATAATACATTGTTTTTTAAAATATCTTTTGAGATGCCATATTTTACCCCATTTTATTTTGTAAACGAAATCCAACTTTCATGTCATTTTGAACTCAAAATGTAAGTTACATTCCTAAAAAGTTAAGATCAGGAATGAACGTAAATTGACAATAAAAATGCAAAGCAATGCATTCAAGGATAGCAGAATTATCATACGCAGATACTTTTCTGAAAAATATTGAACTGCTAAGGAAATATAAGTGATTTCTAAAGGGCATGTGAATAATTATAGTGCAATTAGACAATAGTTTTTGGTGAACGTGTGCATACGGAAACTAATGCATGTGTACGCACATCCACAAAGGACCTTAGTTTACGGGATAAAGTATGCATGATAATTTAAAACACAAGCAGCGGTAGCAATTGGAATGTATTGGCATACATTTTCGGTTACCTGTGGTAAAGTTTGAGTTATCTATTTTTGGGTAACTTAGAGTTGAATTTATTCCACATGAAAGCAGCTTACAAATTTCTTTACAGATTTAAAATGGGGCTTATTGATTTACAGTACTTGCTACGTGTGTATGAGTTAATCTGTCATTTATTCCTTAGATCCAAAACTCACAAAGTAATGCAATAGATCATGGAAATTTTACATGACATTTATACTGTGTTGTGTAGTTTTTTTTGCTGATTCTGATGGTATGTGTCATTTTCCCGAATGCGCAGGTTTAGAATTATCAGCTGGATTTGTTTGGAGCGCGCGCGCATTTTTTAGCGTTGGTTTTAAACGGGCCACGAAGTTACCATCGATAGGAGAGCTATTTAGTTCAAAGCTAGCTATATCATCATATATGAATACGAGGGTGCGAATAATTTGGGTGACGTAAAGGTGTTCTAAAACGAACTAGTCTAACGAAAATTATTCTAATTGAGGTATTCTAAAACGAAAAATTCTAAATGCGAATTATTCTAAAAAACTATTCTAAAAAATAAACGAAATAGTCTGAACGAGAAATATTCTAAAATGTTGTATATGCACAAGTAGTCCGGCAAAGAAGAACACGTAGTTATAGTCGATAAGAATCCTTCGTTGGCATTAATTAAGTTTGGTTTAGTTAGGTTCGACATTTACTGATAAATGTGTTAGGTCCTGTTCAGTTTTGTTATGTTAAATCCGGTTAGTTACAAAAATTGATATGCTGTGCTGAAAAAATGCTGTGTGTAGATAGGTTAGGTTCCTTTAAGTAAAATAATCTCTTAACATTGCAATAGAGATGTACAAAATATTAAGTTATCGGATAGTTAATTATTACTTGTTTGTAAACATACTTTTAACTTCTAAAAACAAAGTGAATTCATAGATGAAAATATTATAAAAAATATCTTTAGAACTTTTATATTTACAATAATTTGCATTTAGAAAACTTTAACTAGAACACCTTTACTAGACACGAAAAATGTTATTGCCAATAGTCCGTATTTTTGTTACACGTACATTTTACGTGCGTAGGGTATGTATTACATTACATTTTATGACAAGTTTTAGACAGAAGACAGGAACCGGTGTCCGTAATTCACAAGAGGGTTTGTTAGTGGTTATACTTACAATGCATGCAGGTCAGGGGATGGCTAATCCAGAATCCGAATGGAAAGGACAGTTTTGCATGCTGATTATGATTAATAATGTCCTAACCATTTTCCCGAATGGGCATGCGTGTTGGGGTTGCCATTTACCCAAATGCCTAAGAGGCCTTGCCATTGCCAAATTTGTAACAACGCGTTTGCACTTAAAGTTTATCTAGTGCAACTCGAAACTGTACACAGTTCAAGCAAGTGTCACAGCTGTAAGATATGCCACAAGAAGTTTGCTAGCAAAAGTACGTTAACGAGGCACATGGCAACTCACAGTGGTTTGAAATCTGTTGGATGTGAGTTATGTGGGAAAGAATTTACATTACGAAGTAGCTTGACAACACATTAAAAGTGTTTGTCGTCAAATAAAAGATTAACACTTGTAATTCATGTTACAAAACGTTCTCGAAAAATGTTTGATTGTGAAACACATGAGAATGCATTCGGGAGAAAAGCCTTTCCAGTACAACAAATGTTCAACTTGTTTTGCAAAACGTAGCGGATTACGAATATTAACAAGCTATTTGGCCGTGCAAAGTAAATAAATGTTTTAGCTTAATTAAATTACTCAATTAATACACTTGGCAGTGTAGTATGTTTATGTGGTCAGATTTTTTTACTTTAAAAATAATATGCTTGAACAAAAATGTTTTGATGAAATTTGTGGAATTTCTGTAGATACGTTTTAATTTAAAATATTGGGTAACGAATTTACGATATTGAAGGACATTTTTTTGAATATATATTATTTTACTCTGTCAACGTTTCGGTCTCATCTGTAGACCACCATCAGGACAAGAAATAAATTTTATAATACAACGCACTGCAGTTATAAAGATAATTAGAAGAAAAATTCATTTATCTAAAAGTAATCATTAGCTAGTAGAGATTTAGAAATAAACATTTAATTTTGCTGTCCATGGGAATTTTCTAAGCGTTCCTTCAGTTTGATGATAAAAAATTCTACTAGTCTTGAGGACCATTGTGGATCAGTTCGATATATTAAAAATATTCTTCAAGTATACTACCGACTTATATGAAAGATTGAGACTTGTTTTAAATCATGTCATTTGGTACTAAAGTTAATTGTAAATGAAATTTCATTTCAAAATATAAATAAATGTTTATCTAATTTTCGAGTGTTTTCGATCTATTTGCATTATTTTATTATTTTTGTGGGAAGGCATTCAATAAGCGAAGTAGCATGAAAGGTGACAGCAAAGTTATTCATCACAAACTTATACTTCATGCTTGTAACTTATGTGAAAAAAGATTCTGAACAAAAGCAGGACGGCTTAGCGCATAGTAGTTCATATCAAAGAGCCAGAAGATATTCAAAAGCCAGAAATGTTTTCGTATTTTTGCCCAAGAAAGCGGGTTACGATAGCAAAAAGTTTAACTGTGTGTAAATTTGTATTATTAATGAATATATTACGGTTCATGTAATTAGCGCTTTTACATAATTTTCTATAACATAGCTTTGTATTTAAGATTATTTTTAAGCATCTCTATGATATTCCCTTAATAGCTTCCAATTAAATGTTTGGAAATCCTTGACTTATTATTTGGTAACTCAGCAAAACTTTATAAAACAAACTTATGCCTATCGTATGATCATAAAGTTGAGCTATTGTAAACAATAATTTTTGCTTAAGTATATTTACGATCAGGAGCTTCCGAAATAATGTAAAATGCAAAACTTTGTGTATATTATTTTAAGTCATTTGGAAATAATCAAAACTCAAAATATTTATTGCGTCATATTTTTAACTTGTAAAATTAACTGGCTCCTAATATTAACATTATTTGATATTCCTTCAAATTTTGTATCATAAAATATTATAAAGATATTGGGACTAGAATATCTCTTATCCTTTTCCCCTCTTCTCTCAAATTCTTATTGCAGTTCGGAATGCGGAACTGAATCGATGTCTCCTATTACAATGCCTTAAGTTACTAATGACCTGCCTATCCGGGCACGTGCTTCTACATTGAACATGATCGGTCAAAAATAACAGCAAACAAGAAAACAAATTGTTCAGTTACTCTGCGCCTCTCGCCTTTATTTAGTTAATTTCCGAAAACTAATTACATCACCACTTTAAATTAATTTTATTACAAAAATTGCAACTCAGACTTATTTTCTGCTTGCTCACTCGACCAAGACTCAATCAAGACTAAAAGCCGACTTGTTTCTCTCTCTCTCGACTTACAACTACTTTTTTCTATCTCTGCACACACTGCAACTTACAAACGTAAATCCTACGTACAATTACATAAACAACAAAGGAAAAGTGCGTTTTCAGAAGGAACGAGACTCCTATCTGTCTGCGCACCAAATAAAAAATCATAAATTCAATGCTTAATTCTATCTACATAATTTTAAGTCCCAACAAAAGATTTGCTACTTAAAACTACCCCGACTTTACAAAAATAAATTGATGTATTTTCAAGTTAATTTTATCGTTGTTTAATAGCGTCACTTGAGTTAAATATCCTGTTTTAATGGAAATGCTACTAAAGATTTCAGTACATATGTAAGGAGTAAATAATGCGTGTAAATAAATCTGATACGTGCATACCAAAAGCAACTAGATTTTTCTTTTCATATTGATTATATGAGAAAATGGCTTTATTAAAGACGATTACAATTCTTTGGTAATCGTTTTTTGTTCATTTTCTTTAACGTGCATATATATACATATACGCTCTTGTATTAGCTTCCCAATACCATGATGACATGGAAAGAAGGTAAACGAAAATTATATTTAACTTTTAGCCCTGTTTGTTAAGCTCTAAGCTCAAGTCCTCTTTCTTATAGACATGCTGCATACGTGAGTGCCAACGTGTATACTCACTTAATTGCGCTTAGTTCTGGTTTGTACAATGTTAGAACGCTTGCATTATGGTATTGTATTACTACACGTGTAAAAAGGGTACCTTAGTACGAGAGGGTAGCATAATCCTTTAGAGCGCATTATGGAGTGATTTGCACTTGTTTAATTACAAGTACAATTTATACCAGTACCAAGCAATGTACAAGGTTAATGCACAAATGCCTGACAACATTGGTTTCTTTTTGTACTGTTTATTGCGTGACGGTATGCAACCCAAATGATATGGTGTTTCTAAACCATACTATTCGTTGTATATCGGATTTGTTGTACCAATAAACACAAGCCCATTTAACAAAAATTGGAAAATCATTCAAAATTATCTTCTACTCACTTCAGTTGTAATAAGATTTTCACGAGTACGAATTAGTTAGAAATAAATATTTTTCAGTTCTTGGAGAATGCAACATTACACATTCGATTTCAAATTGTTTACTAAATGGCTGAAAATATAGTGCTACGAAATACCATAATGCTATTAGTTTTGCTCAGTTTTGGTTTTTATGATATTGCTTTAGTAGTCTTTAAGAGTTCGGATTTCTTACGTATTTCTTTCTTGAAACAGTGATAGTAAAGACAACAAAATATTCGTGATGAAACTGGGACAAAACAGAGAGACATTTCTGTCAAACACCAGGATACTTTCCCATTAGTTAATATTCGTGAATTGAATCACGAAGCCAAGCTCTTTAAACTGTATCTAAATTCTGTTACCCTCATGTTTAACTAAAATGGTGCCCCAGAATTTCAGATGCAATTGGTGTGAAAAGATATTTGGGTCCAAACACAATTTAAAAGTGCATAGTAATCGCCATTTTGAAAAATACAAATGTGTATTTTGCAACAAATGTTTAACTTCCAATAATGACCTTAACGTTCACTATCTTAGACACATAAATGAGAAACAATACTTATGTGACTTGTGCAAAGGTACGTTTGTGAGTGCCAAAGAATTGGGAATTCACCTTAAATCTCACACTGGGGAGAAGCCATTCTCGTGCAATCACTGCTCAAAATCGTTTTCTCAAAAATCTAGCCTGAATCAACATGAGTTAATACATCTTGAAAGCAAGACATTTAAATGTAACCATTGCGAGAAATGTTTCACCCAAAAAGTTCATTTGAAAAGCCACACACCAAACAGAAACGCCATTCAAGTGCAGTTTGTGTTCTCGGTTTCTGGGATCAGCCGACTCTCTCAAGAAACACATTCTAGGGCATACTGGAGAGAAGCCTTACCGCTGCCATATTTGTGGCCGACCGTTTGCAGACAAAAGTAATCTTCGAAAACACGAAAATGGGCATAGTTCCAACAAGCTCCACAGTTGTGAGGTATGCGAAAATACGTTTCTTAGCAAATGGAGTTTAAAGGAGCACATGACAATTCACTCTGGTTTACAACCCCTTACATGTGTATTGTGCGGAAGAGAATTCACTCAGCGAAATAGCTTGAAATCACATATCAAAGTCGTTCATAATCATATTAAGGATCACGAATGTAGCCTATGTGAGAAACGCTTCTCTTTCCAGAGTAAATTATCGGCACACATGAGAGTTCACACAGGTGAAAAACCATACAAGTGCCACCAATGTGTGCTAGCTTTTGCACAATCCAGCGGGTTACGACAGCATTTGGTCCACCACAATTGAAGTTGAAATTGAACCTAAATCGGGAACTGTTGCTGTATTAAATACTGTATGCTTGTTCGTAAAATTAAAAAGTAATAGCATTTATGTTTTCCTTATTTTAAATATTTTGTAAACAGTTTCGTGTTAGAGGCGATTTGTTTTATACATGTAAGAAATCCTTACCAAATCATATTAATGTTACAAATTATAAATAAAATTAGTTACGTACTTTGAAAAATAATCAGAATTTTTGTTAATATTGATGCATGCTTTTTTGGACAAGTACGTTCAAAAAATAAGTTCTTTCATTTGTAAGTCATGTTAAATTAACCAAAGCCCGCAGCTGTACAAATTACAGAATATTTTTCGAAATACTTGCTATGCGATCAGTCTTGATTTCAAGAAAAGGTAGCGTAACACAATCAAGAATCAGCAATGCGAAAATATGCATGTATTGATCAGATTCCTAACAAAGTGGTTTGAAACATTAGATTAACAACTTTTATTTTTTGTAAAAAAAATCAATTCTTATAAGAAGCTAACTTTATCTAATCAAATAAAGTAGGATACTCTAATGAAGATAATTTGTTTTCGGAAAATGATTTGGGATGCAAATTGGGAAAAAACGTGAATGACTGAAAATTTCGTTATTATAACAGTCATGACATTTGTTAACAAATTTATTTCCTTAAATATATTTTGTAGCTATTCTAAATCAGTGTACTAATTACCATTAAAAAACTTGTTACAATTTGTTACAATTTGAATTTGTTACAATGCTAAACAAAATGTTAATTCAAATTTCGAAAGTTATATTATAATAGTTTATACATATCTTTACCGAGTAAATTATGACGTAAAGTTACACAAAAATTGCCATAATTTTTTCGACAAACTTTTTAACGCAGCATAAAAAAGTCTTATGGAGATTTGCATTGGAAACTTGTGTTACATTCGCAAATAATTAAGAATCTTCGCCATGCTTGCAATTCGTGCAAACCTAGCAGTTAATGAATACATAAATGACAACTCGAAATGTGAAACGCGTTTCATAAATGGCAGTATATTTTGTAGTTCATCTGTCGTCATTTTTTATTTTAGTCTTTATAACTTTTGTTAAATGTGTTCATGTATGTAATTATGCATGTGTGAAAACCAAAATATTAAAGCTTGGCGTACGTGATTATATATGCACACTCTTTTTCAACATGAGCAACCGTAGCGATTGAAATACTATCTTAGTTTACATGCATCGAAAGTACCCACTTTCGTATCTATCGTAGTACACGTATCGTATTTGTAAAAAAAAAACAATTGTATAACTTCTGCTTGACTGAAAGACTAGTTTGTTATTTTCCAAGTTACTGCTCCGGTAAATTGGTTGTTCTGCAGTTCAGTTGTAGTTTACAATGAACTCAATGTTCACAAAGCCTGGCTCACGTAAATAATTATTTTATGGAAGAGTAATAGTGATTGACAACAAACGTCTGCTTATGACAAGTTCGGGATAGATATTAGAGCTAATTGATACGAATAAGATTTTTTTTTAAAGTCTAGCTATTTCTACTTACTTTTGAGTTTCAGTTGAACTCATAATATATTTAAATGGCATCAAAATATTAGAAATTGGATGTTTGTAAAAACTATTTCAGTTCGGAAATAAATTCAAGCTTGCAAAATTCACGCCATCTTGGCAGACATTAATGCGTATTTTGTAGCGAAGCTAATCGTAGTGCTACGGATCTAAATAATCACTACCTAAGACATATTAACGAGAAACCCTTGCTTTGTGACTTGTGTGACGAATCGTTTGTGAGTGCATTTAATTTGAAATGTCATCTTAAATCTCATACCGGGGAGAAATCTTTCTCTTGCAAACAGTGCTCCAAATCATTTACACGCCAGTATAACCTTAAGCAACATGAAGTTGTGCATTCTTTAATCAAACTATTCAATTGTAACCATTGTGAAAATACTTTTGCCCAAAAATGTACTTTGAAACGTCATTTTAATACACATCAAACAGACACTCCATTCAAGTGCAGTTTGTGTTCTCGATTTCTAGAATCAGCTAATGCTCTCAAAAGACACATTCAAACACATACTGGAGAGAAACCCTATCGATGCCAAATCTGCGAGAAACAATTTGCGGAAAAGAGTTATCTACAGCTTCACGAAACTGGACAATGTTTCAACAAGCCGCACAGCTGTGACGTTTGTCACAAGACATATAGTACCCAAAAGACTTTAAAGGTGCACATGAGAATTCACAGTGGTTTGAAAGCTTTTGTGTGTCAATTGTGTGGGAAAGCATTCACGGAGCGAGGCGACTTGAAAAGACACACTGAAGCAGTTCATCATCAAATCAAAGACCATCTTTGCAATATATGTGACAAACGGTTCTCCTGTAAACATAATCTAGTGGACCACATGAGGGTTCATATAGGTGAAAAGCGTTTCAAGTGTCAATTATGTTTCGTTTCGTTTGGTCAGAATAGCAGTTTAATCCGACATTTGGCCACCCATAATAATTAAATATTTGCATTGAATTAAATATATCGAAAAATATACATACTTTACAACTTAGTGTTAATGTTTGGTTCCATTTTTTCTCGCGTTAAATTAATTAATTCAAGCTTCATGTTAAATTTAAATTTTATTACGAAAACATGCCAATGGTGTATCCATCCTTTGTTTACAAATAGCAGGTTCAAAGTCAACGAACTGGTTTGTTGTAAATAATTTAAAAAATGAAATAAATTGTAAATGTTATTTCAACCTTAGTTAGCATTTTTTTGATTTATTAGATTTGAAAATAATAACATGTTTTTCATTGATTTTTTATTCGATCGATTTGCATTATTTTAAACACTTTGTTTATGCCCGGTTAAAATGCTCGTTGAAATTTACTACTTTAATCAACGTCATTGGTCCGCCAACAAAGTTTACTCAGCCCATAAGTTCATGACTTAAATTTACATTTTCACTGCCACACTCAAGACAGCGTCAATTACTTGAAAATCAGGCTAAATGTAGGCAAGCTACTTATACCGTAGGCTAAATAAACTAGAAAATTTTCATAACTTTTACGCAATAACATTAAAGAATATTTATGTTTGCAATTATGTTCACAAGGATGCAAAAAACATGACACGGTTTGAATGATTAATTAGATTTGTTATAAAACACATTGGTTTGGCAATGCAGACAATTTTAAAAGTTCTTGAAACAACTTAGATACGCTTGTGTTAAATGCACTTAAAAAACTAATCGAACTAAAAATACAATATTGGTAATACCTTCGAAGCTACCAGTATAATCACCTATGAATGCTTGTGAATGGTACTATTGGTTTAGCGAATATGTTCTTGTGAATGTGTGGAAATATGGTTTTGTGCATGAAGGTGCCCCTAACTGGCGTACGTGACAGCGCTTTATTTATCATTTTAAACACAATCCTTAATGGGGATTATTGAAATATATCGGACAAGACATATATGATATGTTGGTTTGAAGACGTGGTGGTATTTGAGGTATTTTTGGGTAACATAATGTTGAATGCCTACTACATGTGGGTGGCTTAGATATTACTTTTGAAACTAGTATTGAAGATTATTGACTTACTGAACGATCCTCATGCCCATGTTTTGTTCTGCCCATGTGTTCCAAAGCATACTAAAAGCAGCGGCGTCTTGACTAGTTATTCTTCGCCATACTCAACATTGTAAAAGTATGTACCCATCGTATGTACCCATTTGTAAAAGTAGTGTAGTCATTGCAGAGACCATTATTAGTTGTCAAAGCGCTTGCTTTGTGTGGTATTTATTTGTATGTCTTGAAGCCGGGTTTGTTATTTTCCCTCTAGCTTCTGAGGTAAATAAATAGTTTTGTTCTGCCGTTTAGTTGTTACTAACTATAAACCTTATTTTCATAGAGTTCTGCACACATTATTAATTATTTTAATTCTTGGAATATCAATCGTGACGGAAAACAAGCGACTATTGATAGCAACTTAAGACAGGATATCGACAAATTGCTCTTTAACAAAATGAAGTTGCATATTAGTTAAAACTGAACGAGTGAATCCGAATCCTAACCTTTATATCAACTGCTTTTCGAGTTTTACTTTAGCTCAGAATAAACAAAAATGGCGTCCCAGAATTTTGAATGTGATGTTTGTAAAAACGTATTTAGTTCTAAGAATAGTTTCCAAACACATATGAAATTTCACTTAGGCTGTTACCAGTGTTTATTTTGTGACAAATCTTGTAGTAAAAAAAGCAATCTTAATGAACATTACATCAGACACATTAACGAGAAAGCACATTTTTGTGACTTGTGTACAGAAACTTTTGCAAGTTCCAACCAGTTGAGACGTCACATTAGATGTCACACTGGAGAGAAACCTTTCTCGTGCAAACACTGCTCAAAATCATTCTCACACAAATCTTACCTGAAAAAACATGAAGTTGTACATGGTGAATCCAAGCCATTCAAATGTGACCATTGTGAAAATAGTTTCACCCAAAAAAGTAATTTGAAAAGCCACTTGAATACGCATCAAACATACACGTCATTCAAGTGCAGCTTGTGTTCTAAGTGTCTGGGATCAGCGTACTCTCTCAAATGCCACATTCAAGGACATACTGGAGAGAAACCTTACCGCTGCCAAGTTTGCGACAAAGCATTCGCTGTAAAAAGTAATCTACGGCAACACGAAATTGGTCACAGTTCCAACAAGCGCCACAACTGTGAAGTATGTCAGAAAGCGTATGTGATAGAAAGCAGGTTGAAGCTACACATGAAAAATCACAGTGGTTTGGAACCTTCTTTGTGTAAGTTATGTGGGAAAGTGTTTACAGAGCGATGTAGCTTGAAAAAGCATGTTAAAGAAGTTCATCAGCAAATTAAAGATCATTCTTGTAATTTATGTGAGAGACGATTCTCGAGAAAAGTTTCGATGGTGGAACACATGCGAGTTCATACAGGAGAAAAACCTTACAGGTGCCACACTTGTTCAGTTTCTTTTGCACAACGTAGTGGGTTAAAATTTCACTTGGCCAAACATAATTAATATATATTATAAAATTATATTATATTGATCATTCATCGCACTGATATTTATATACTTTTGTTTAAAATTAGGAATTGCCAATTAAATAAATTTACAAATAAAATTATTGTAACCATTTCCACACGGATTGTTTGATCACTTTAAACTAAAAAGGTTAATTAGTTGTAATGTTGTATTAAGGCGACTTCGTTTTGAGAAAAAAAATTATGTAAAATGCATCATTCTTAAGTTAAGCTGCTGGAAGTGGAATTGCTTGGATTTATTAAAACGTGGTTGCTTTCAAAAACGATGAAAGACCACTCTAGATTTTTGTTGTGTATAAAAATACAATGCTGTATCTTTGTTATTTCTTCAATACAACGTCCGTATGCATTTCGATTCAAAGTTTATATAATTATTTACAAACTTCTTGTTAATGTAAAGTACATTGCTTCAACATTCTCTACGCATACAATTTCGGTATCATTTTTATTACACTATTGTTCCCAAAATTAGTATAATGAATCCCCATCGAATACATATATTGAAAGAAAATGTTTTTCCGCTAAAATATCGTTCAATAATTCAAGCTTAAATAAGGCAGTGTCGGTTCTGTCTTTGAATAAATCGTGAGCGTAGTTTGTATGATAAAATGTATAAAAAGCAAGATGCATTGTATTTATGTTCGAAATAATTTAGGGTGTAAATTAATAAATACTCTTATTTTGCCATAGTCTAAAATCTACGTTATGTCGGTAAAGACAAATTCAATTCAAATTTTAAAATCTCGAATTTAATCTTTTCACGTACATAAATATTTTTCGATTGAATCATAAGACGTCGTTGCATAAAATATGCTGCGCAAATGTTATCCCCTCTGAACTTTAAGACACGATCCAACTTTGGTAAAATATCATGTTAATTTAACCCTAAAATATGTGTTGCATTCACGTAAAGTTATCTTGAAAGCCAATCGTCTAACTGCTATAAGTACATATGTGTTGGTAAACGCGTTGGCATGGTTTTACACATGCGGGTGTACTAAAGTACTGAAACTTGGCGTACGTGATGGCGTATGAATTATCATTTTCATTAAAAACAAACTTTTGTAGTGGCGTACATCCACATGGGTATTTGCGTACATGTGGTGAAATGTGAGATATTTGTGGACAACCCTACTTTAAGTTTATGCATTCCACCTGTATAAAGCTACGTTTGATACTATTAATGGGGATTGCTGATTTTCAGCCCATACTACATACAAATCCTCCTTTACTTGATCCTCTGCATACTAAATACAGTGCTGTATTGACCAGGTATTCGTTTCTACGCTCATTATTATGTATAAACATCAAAGGACCTATTTGATTTCACATTGTATTGTGGGAATCCTATTATGACGAGTAAGGTCATTCAAGTTACATTTATGTCCTTTGACATGAAGCATAGCTTTTTATTTCGATGAAGCTGCTCTAGTTGAAAGGTTGGTTCTCTTGTTCTGCCGTACCTTTGGAATTTACAATTAACTTGGGTTTCTACAGATTCCGACTCGCATAATTTTTTCCAGTTTTTTCTTTAAAGAGTGCTAGTGTTTGCCAATACCCAAAAACACAGCCAGTTGGTCTTATTAAACAGGATAAATATTATTTAGTTAATATTCATGAAGTGAATAACGAATCCAAAATCTTTCGACTTACTGCTTCAAGAATTATATTAAACTTAAAAAAAGACTTAAAGTACCGTTCAGGATTTTTAAGTGGGCTTGATGAAGAAAGTTTTAAAATGCCGAACCATAGCAACATTAGAAAGCACCAATGCTTGTTTTGTAGCAAGATTTGTAATAATGCACAGGATCATCAAAATCACTATCTGAGACACATTAACGAGAGACCACACTTTTGCGAGTTATGTGAAGATTCGTTTGTGAGGGTCTACGAATTGAGAAGTCACATTAAATCGCATACTGGGGAAAGGCCTTTTTGCTGCAATCGCTGCCCAAAGTCATTTGTGCGAAGTTCTGAACTTAAAACTCACGAGCTGCTGCACTTCGGTATCAAACCATTTAAATGCACCCATTGTGAAAAAAGTTTCAGAGAAAAAAATCATTTGAAACGTCATTTCAATACACATCAAACGGACACACCATTCAAGTGCAGCTTGTGTTCTAAGTATTTCGGATCAGGAACTGCTCTCAAAATGCACATTCAGAGACACACTGGTGAGAAGCCTTACCGTTGCCAAATTTGTAACAAGGCATTTGCAGAAAAGGGTAATCTACGTCAACATGAAAATACACACAGTTCCAAGAAACTTCATAGCTGTGAAGTATGCCACAAGAATTTTGCTGATAACATTAAGTTGACTCGACACATGACAACTCACAGTGGTTTGAAACCTTTTGTTTGTAATTTATGTGGGAGAGCATTCACTGCCAAAGACAGCTTGAAAACACATACTAAAGTTGTTCATCACCAAATCAGAGACCACGCTTGTAATTTATGTGACAAAAAGTTCTCGAAAAAAAGTAAGATGTCTCAACACATGAGAGTTCATACTGGAGAAAAGCCTTTCAAGTGTCACGTTTGTTTAAAAACATTCGGACAAGCAAATAACTTTCGCAGACATATGAAAGTCCACAACTAATACATTTTAATTTGATTAAAATTGCATTAAACAATTGCTCAATTGATACTAAAATTGTATAATAACTGCAGTCAATATTGCGTGATATAAATAACAGTACCGTATGAAGTATTTTTGGTGCATCCATGTATAAGTTTGCGGGTGGTTTGTTTTCAATATCTGCGCAACCTAGAAACCAGATTGGCGTAATTTCAATTTAACAGAATTTGTTTTATTGGTTTTGTGAGTGTTCTCAAAAATACAATCGGAGACAAAAGTTTGTCACATTTGTTATTCATTTGCACACATTGTTTTACGACTCCCGTTTCCGACAATTGAATTTATTATTTTCTAACACCAAAAATGGTCGACTTGCTTGAATTAAAGAGTTTTAACGGTATATAGCAGATCTAAACTAAATTCACTACAACCGTATCTAACTTTTATATCATAAATTCTTAAGGATTGACAAGGTTAAACATTGGAATCTCTGAAAACAAGTAGAGGTTAATTAATAGTTAAATTGAGGTATGAATTACTCAAATGTGTTTGTGGTGCGGTATAATATGCTGATTTAATTCTGTTTATAATATTTAAACTAAAAAAATACCACTTTATGAAGAGTAACCAAATAGATTACAAATATTAGCATAGCATAAATGCGTAAGTTTGTTACACAAGAATATGTTTGCTATATTATCTTGAAGAAGATTCAACGAAAATTAGTACTACGAAAAATTATGATGCTGTCGGATTGGACTAATAAAACAAAGCTTATGCTTTTAAGTTTTAGAAATACTTTATTCGTTGACAATCTTTTTGACTTAAAAACCACTTTATGGAGATATTACGTATTTTTAAAAACTAGTATTTTATGATAAATATGATTTGTTCAATAAATTCCTAAATCATCAAAAATGCTGTAGTAATGTTCCTGTAAAAATATTTGTAAATAAAGGTCCATTATGGGCATAAATTGTGAAACCCTCGTCTGTGCTGCTTGGCATAAATTAAAATAAATTGAAAATAACAATAATTCTTCTTCAAAAAATAAGATTATAGTACCACAAATATGCTGCGCAAACGCCATATTTCCCCTTTTGCATTTGTAAACGCAACTCATTTTAGGTAAAGTCTGGTATTAATTCAAATACAAAATGTGTCTTACACAGTTGATTTTAATAGAACCAAAATTTGCAGTTTTAGCATCAAAATATGTTTATTTTAAACTGCTCGCATAAATTATGTGTGCAGCATTTCGCTATTAGTTCATATGTGATAAATGTGCGCATATATAGTCTTACGAATATGTACACAAGTGTACATGTGATTGTGGATTTGTCTATAAAAAAAATTTGGTTAACACATTTTTGAATTTCTACCACAAGTAAGTAGGCGAGACATTATTTTAGAACAACTGCACGTGCTACCAGCAAGTACGTTAGCAGTTAATACCTATCCCGAAAATTAGTTCTGCGGTGAAAAGGCATTCATGCATGTATTCAACATAGTAAATCCACCAAAAGTACCCAGTTGCGTAAAGAATGTATTGTATACACTTTATTTTCAACGAGTAAAGCTCTTGACTTAAATGGCTTTAGTTCCTCTCCACTTGAAATTTGGTTTATTTATTTTGAAGTAGCTAGTAGTGTTTTTGGGTTACACGTCTTCAGTTTTAATTTACAGCAGAATAGATTTCCACAGAGTTTGGCTGACATATTTCTGGCCTGTTTCTTCCTCGAAAATTTTTAATAATTGAAAACACCGTTTAAAATAAGTTTAGGAAATTTGACACACGAAATCAGTACCCTTGACGACCAAAATAATTTCACACTAGTTAATATTTAAGAAGTGAATCACGAAGTCTAGCTCTTGTTACATTGCGCTTATCGAATTTCCGCTACGTTTACTACAATCTCAAATGGCGACCAAGAATTTTAGTTATGATGCGATGCTTCATATACTAATGTTGATAATGCTTTACTATAATACTAATAATCAAGCAGGGAAACGTTCCTACACGCCGTTCATTGAAACACCAATGAAAACGAAGTCCGCTTCCCTGTGCCCAATCAGAATAAAGTGCGTCTCCAATGTTTATGTTATTTCAACATTAGCAGGAATCAGCTGTTCAGGAATTAACATGAACAGAATAGTGTGATGCAGTGTGGTAACGTTTTCCTGCTTGATGTGTATTCAAGTGGTCTTTCAAACTCTGCTGTTGGGCAATTTTTTTTTGCACTGGTCACATTCAAATGGTTTGATTCCAGCGTGCAGTAACTCATGTTTTGTGAGGTTTGTCATTAGGGAAAATGATTTTGAGCAGTGTTCGCCCGAGAATGCCTTCTCTCCAGTATGAGATCTCATGTGACTTGTCAAATCAGAACCACACACAAATGAATCTTTACACAAATCACAAAAGAATGGTTTCTCATTAATGTGCCTAAGATAGTGTTTTTTAAGATCGGCTGCCTGATTAGAAGCTTTGTTACAAAATATGCATTGGTGCCTTATAAACCGACACTTAGGGTACATTTTAAAACTTCTTTCTGAACTAAACACTTTTTTACAAAAATCACATTCAAAATCCTGGGTTACGATTTGAGAATATTAAGAGCTTAACTGAAACTCAATATGCAGTAGTTTTAATAAGTTGGACTACTTGATTCACCTGTTTGATATATTAATATTTATAAACGAACTTAACCAATCCGGTTTTGAGATCACTTGTCTGCATTTAATCCGCAAATTTTTGTGGGTTCTATTTTTAACTGTTTCGATAAAGAAATAAGCCGCCCACGCTATGTGGAAATCAATTTAAGTGAAAATTACAACTAATCAGCAAATGTAACCATCAACCTGAGCAATTGCTTCAAAATAAATATGCTAGGCTACAGGTGCAGAGTGAAAAAATACAATTTAGCTGAATGGCTTCTTGAAAATGTGATCCATACAACACATTATGTGTGAAATGGGCACTTCGGTGCGTGTATACATTGACAATAGTGAGTACAGGTGAGAGTTCCTTTTGAAAAAGTGTACTAGTTTTCATATGATGTGGATAAATTGAATAGAAATATATATGTACATGTCCATATGTCAATCAGCAATCCCCTTCAATTGTCTTAAAAAAAAGTCTAAGCTATCTTTGGTATACATTGAACATTACGTTACCCAAAGTACCTAAAATCTACACATAAACCAATGTCAATGCATTTAAATCATCTTTGTTGTCAGTGCTTCAAAATTATTGTAGTGTATACCCTATCACATACGCCAAGTTTCGATGTTTTATGTGCTTTTATGCTTAAATCCATACTTGCACATATTCAAAAATAAATGTTTGTCAGCAATAAAAAATTAAATTCAAAACATAATTGATTCTCATTTAGGAAAATGTATTTTTATTTCAAGAAAGAGATTAATATATCCAAATTTTTCTATCCCTGGTATCATTGTCAGTATTGTCAACTTTTAAATACTATTGAATTTATGGAAATTCGAATTAAACTGTTTTTTGAATTAAATAAGACAAGTTTTTAGCTTAGTTGGACGTCATTTAAAAATTCATGCTTTGTCATTCAGTCATTATCCGACACAGCCTTTCAAATTTGAATGTTTAAATTGGTGAATAGTGACAATAATTTGTTTATCATTAATCATTTCGTTTGTGAAGTTGTTTAGACGTAATTAAAGTCAAGCAAAGGCTTATGTTAGTTTAAATCTGACATAATATTACATTCATATAATGATAATTTCACACATTCTTGCAATGCTTTTATTGTCAGCCGAATTATCATGTATAAATTCATGAGAATAAATTTATAGCCATTATTCCATATTTGTTGGTAAATGTATGCATGCGACAATATGCACCAGGACATTGAAACTTGGCGTACGTGACAGGGTATATATTATCACAACTTTGGGGATTATTGAAATGCATTAGCAAACGTTTGTGTAATTGTGGTCCTATTTGGGTATCTATATACCTTCTTGTAAGCAGCTGAAACAATACATTTGAAATAATAAGAAATAATGGAACCATTAATTCACAGCACATGTAAGTGCATAAGTACTAACCTGTATGCATAATCGGTAAACTGTAAAATAAGTGTGGCAATGAGAAGGGAAATGCAAGTATGCCGAAATGTCGAAATTTAAGCATGCAAGTATGCCGAAATCTCTGCCGAAATCACATGTAAGTATGCCGAAATGCCGAAATTTTACCCTGCAAGTATGCCGAAACGTCTGCCGAAATGGCATACAAGTACGCCGAAATGACGAAACGCCGAAATCTCCCAAATTTCATGATTTGGGTTGAACTAGGCCATATTATGGTTGAGACTTCAAAAAACGTCGAAATACAACATAAAAAAACGTCGAACATAAAATCAAATTCTGATTTTTTTGCATGATGCCTTTTTTCAGTACAAACTCAAATTTCAAAGTTATGACCCCAACAAAAGTTCTGGACGAAATACTTTTCGTCATTTTTTTCGTTTTGTTTCACTTTGTTCTGAGATATTTTGACAATATTCTGTACTAGTTTCGGGGAGGGTTCTATCGCTGCGCTCCATCTCGCGGCGCTCCGGCTTACCTCGCTTCGCTCGTCGCCTGTGCTGGCGCTGCTTCGATATTTGATTTAAAAATAATATAAAACTTCGAAAAAGTATCCTAAACTGACTTAACTACTCTTGACACCAAGGGTAGAACGACCAGCGGGCGCAGCCACTTCCGATATCTTTTGAATCACTTTACCCCTAACTTGTATGTAGTGTGGTGTAAAATTATGCGAAAACCATCACACAGGCCTTACCAGAAAGTTTGTCTAGTAGTAGTAAATACATGTGGATTTCAGACTATTAATCAAATATCGAAGCGGCGCGAGCCCAGGCGACTAGCGAAGCGAGGGAAGCCGGAGCGCCGCGAGATGGAGCGCAGCGACAGAACCTTCCCCGAAACTTGTACAGAATATCGTAAAAATATCTCACAACAAAGTGAAACAAAACGAAAAAAAATGACGAAAAGTATTTCGTCCAGAACTTTTGGGTATTTCCCACCAGGGCGACATTTCCATTTCAGCATATTGTGACATG
>JAQFZH010001379.1:0-21773 GCA_034695485.1 Entomobrya nivalis
CCAAACATTACGTAATCGATCCCAAACATTACGTAATCGATCCCAAACATTACGTAATCGGTCCCAAACATTACGTAGTATCACCCAAACATTTCAATGAGTAGTTAAACATTTTGTTTTACAGAGAATCCTATTTAAAAGTTTTACTGGGTTTATTTACACAGCAGACTGTTCCGCATGCACACTTTGGCTATTATCGTTTTACCCTTTCTTTCCTGTTGGTGTGTCTTCAATAGAGAGGAAGGAACAATATAGCTAATTGTGTAGAATTTATTCTGTTTAAAAATGCAATAATATGCAAACGAAGGACAAGTTACTAAGCAAGTGAACATCTTTGCATTAAACAAGAGTAGATGGAATTTCTTTGAAAAGTGAAACGGAGTGTGTTTTTATATCTGAAGTGTCATAAAAGTCATTTCGTAATAAATGTAACGTTGTCTTTCTTTGATACTGGTATCGTAAAAAAAATTGTGGAATTCTTCATCTGGATGCAAATGGGTGTGAAATATATGGAAATTTTAATTACTCATAAAGCGCCATCATTATTACTGGTTGCCAGAAGGGATTTTTTCAGCTTCAATTTTTTATCTGACAAAAAATAGGAACACTTGGATTTTTTTTTTAATATTACGTAGTAATGTCATTATTATGGAAAAATTGTGTTACTTGAGTTGGGATGTGGATCGGTAAACATCTCTCCCTCCTTCTCCGTTTCATCGTTTTCCCCTGATGCCTTGCCACTTGGCAAAGAGAAAGAAGAGGAGGAGACGTGAAGAAGAAAAAGTGATGTGAGATGGGATATTGATGTTTTTAAAAGGGATTCAATGTATGCATGCCACACAGAAAAAAAAGGATTTCGTTGCACTACTGCTGCACTGTGTCGTTCTCCTTCCTAAGTGAATGAAATGAATGAGTCAAATGAATGTCATGCTGATGACGATACTGACGATGATTGTGCTCGCAGGATCATCAGATGAAATGACTAAAAAAGGAAGCGAGAAAAAAAGGGTAGAAGATGAAATAACTTTGTTTTGGGCCGTTATTTATCTCACAGGAGCGGCATTAGACAAAAAAATCCTTTAGTAAAAAATAGTGCAATGTACAAAGAAAAAAAGAGAAGTAATGAATGTACAGAGAGTAAAAAGGGGAAAGTAAGTAAAGTATGTATAAAAAATACACAGTTACACTTGCCCTTCCCTCTGATGATGCAAGTATTTATAAAGGTTTAATGCGTACAGCAGAGTAATAAAAAGAGAGAAGGGAATTCCTATGAAACTTTTAATGGGATGCGTGCACGGCAATAGTGGTGGTGGTGGTAGCATGTGTGTCCATATATTACATATGAGCTTATCCGGAGTTTTTTAATATTTGTCAAAGAACTATGTATTTGTAGAGGAAATCCCCATATATCCCAGCATGCTTGCAAGTTAGTAATCAAGAAGATTCATTCTTTTTTTCTCTCAGAAATTTCTCCATCATTGAACCGAATTTGGCATTTTTCTCCCCTTCTAATTCCATTCATTCAAGCCAAGTTGATCCTTTTTAGACAATGTAACAAATTTCCCTATCAAATAGTTTTTCAGAATACTTACTTGTTCAGTGTTGGCATCCGCCATCCTCCTACAAAAACGAAATAAGATGCATAATTGCAACGTATAAAAAAGTATGAGATTATTGGAGTGAGTAGTAAAGTACACACACACACATGCTGTCTTCTGATAAAATATACGGCTTGATTAAAAAAGGTTATTTTTTTTCTTTGAATAATAATGAGTGAGTAAACTTTTGTGAACATACATGTTGTATGTGCATAGAAAGCTATTAGAAAAAAAACTCAAGGTGGAGAGTGAAGGGGTGTTGTATGTACACAGCGATAAAAAGTACACAGATAAAAAAACTAGCATAAAAAATGGTATGAGTAATCTATCCTTTTTGTTTCTAACCTTTTTTTATGATAGTTTAAAAAAAGCAATATGATCGTTGGTTCTATTTATCCATGTGTTTGTTGAATGAGGATACTGAGTGGTAAGATCTAATATGAAAGCGGAAAATTAGCAAAAGCGAGAGAGGACGGCCAAGTGCTAATCTATGCAAATGAGCTGAAGGGTCGGTCGGCCCTCGGTCGTACGGTTTGGTCTGTTTATCTGCTGCTGCTGCTGCTGTGTGCATCTTTCTGCTTTGGTGTGGAATACATGTTGTATTTTTTATTTCTTTATACGCATCCCAGAGAGACCTGGTAGATATTTTGATGTTGGTTTGAGATGTAGATTTTTTAGGGTAGCATATTACATGAGTTTCGTTCTAGCTGTAAAATTCTTTTTGCTTCACATTTTAGTGTTGTCAGAATTTGAACTCTGTGCGTAAGCTGGTTATTTTGAATCCAGTGAACTTGATATAAAAAAGAGGTAAAACACAACATTGCATAAAGTTATAGTATAGAATTCACGTTATTTTGCCAACCTTCTCTCTCTCTCTCTCTTTCTCTCTCTTGAGTTCCTCAAATCTATAATAATTGGTCATATTTCGATATATAACGTATTTGATAATCATAACGCATAATTAAACTAACAAGAAAGATTTGCGTCAAGAAAATTCGCAACTTTTCTTATGACGCTTAAAAAATTTGTGACGTACATAGTAAAGTAATATGGTATGTTATGTGCAAAAGAAACCTATTAATAAATTAAACAATCGGTTTAAATACTTGTATTTCTCTGTAATGAGCATCAGTAATCAGGATCCTATCTCATGTATCCCCTGTTGTTCATGTTTCTAGTGAGCTTTGTTTAGTTTGCCTGACTGCTTTTGAATTTGAATAGCCCTGTTTTATTCACACGTTCCTTTACACAGACACCAGCAAACCTTATGTTAGGCAGACGTCCCAGATGTGAAATAAAAATGTTTTAGCGAGATATTATCATTAGAAAACGACAGGATTATATTATTACATTTACAACGGAATATGAATGTGTACGTAAGTACTTATGTAAGTAGGCTTGTATCTCTGTATCATTATCTCACCTTCTCATTAGTATGCAAGAGACAGAAAGACACTCATGAATAGCCCTATATATGGATGCATACTTTTGATGAACCTTTTTCCTTTGAATGAAATGATGAGATGATGCAAATGGATAGAGAGGATGAATAGGAGGAAATATGAGATAAACATTGGGCACACGCGTTGTCTCTTCTGTCATAACTAAAAACCGCATTTTTTATACACTTCACAATACAACGATCTGCAGATTAGTGTACAATCCTTTTGTTCTACATGCCACCTTGATGAAAAAAATTCTATAATGCACAATGGAACTATGTATATAAAAATTATATGCCAGACAGACGTATCAAATTACAAGATTAAAACTGTAATTTGAATATGAAAATAGGTAAAAGTATACAGATTTCTCGGTGTATTTTATTTTCAAAAATATGCATGTTGATTTTGATGTAATCATACATATATCGAATTTGAGTATATAGTTTATTTATGTATGTAAGTATACTGCATTGACTATCGTTCCAGCCTTTTGTTTCTTTCAACTCACTTCCCTATTTTATCGTCATCCATCGTATCGTTCTCTCAGACACCTTTTCTTCCTTTACATTTTTACTGACTTGGCGTTTGTTCAATTTCACCATCAAATATCGTCATCATCTTCAACATTTCATTCATTTCTTCTCCTTCCCATTGTCCTTGACTTTTTTATCAGCAGCAGAAAAAACAAGCCACAAAAAAACTCCAGTCTTTTAGGGGAGAAAATAGGAACGTTCGTTTCTGAAATAAATGAAGAAAGAAACACTGCCAATAATGCCCTAAACTCTCAACAGACAATCATCAGATAACCAGCCATTCTTTTAATTTCTTCTATACAACAGCCTTACTTTTTCACTAACTTGCAGTAATTCTGTCCTTTCAAATTTCCCCGTGCGCAGTAGTGTCGTTGCCGTTATCTTTGACATTTTCATTTGTCTGCTGCAAACTACACTCCTGTGTCTGTGTGCTTGGAGAGTTGTGTTTGGAATTCTTAATCAACCTCTGTCATCGTCATCATCATTCTCTGCCCGTGTGTAACAATAGACTCTGTTGTTCTGATGATGATAGTACCTCCACCACTATCAACTTTCTTGCCAATAATGGTGTTGGTAGTGATGATGATGGTGACGTCGACGTCGTCGTCATTGTTGGGGAGGACATTATATATCTGTAAAAGAAAGACAAGAAAAAAATACACATTATAATAAGAAAAGGAAATTAAGAGAGCATCTCTCAGACATTATATGTGTATATCACTGTTATGAATTTTCTCCTCCATAAAAATTTTTAATAAGAGGAAATTGTGTTGACATTCGTTTTAATATTCTACACGTGAAGATTTTTTTCCTGGCTCCTGAAAGTGCGGCATTCTTGGAATTTTATTTTTAATTTGGGAGAACACAAAGGAAAATTGCTACTCCGATGACGACACTGATGCCAATGATGATGATGGCGAGGAGTGAGGAGAGACGTTTTTAGTTTGTTGATGAAACAACTTTAAAAAACTTTAATAAGAAAACGAGGACATCAAACCAAAAAGGCATTTAATATCATCATCTCCCTTAGTATATTTAGGACAGCATAGTCCTTTGTGCAATATTTTGTCGCATAGTTTGAAAAAGTAATTTCCCTTTTTTACAGAGAAGCAAAGCCACAGAAAAAGTTCTACGAAGTTTGCTGTTGGCTGCGCACTAGTGGAGTAATTATTCAAAGTCTCATTAAACCTACTCATGT
This sequence comes from Entomobrya nivalis, assembly GCA_034695485.1. Taxonomy (NCBI): domain Eukaryota; kingdom Metazoa; phylum Arthropoda; class Collembola; order Entomobryomorpha; family Entomobryidae; genus Entomobrya; species Entomobrya nivalis. The sequence goes on from JAQFZH010001379.1 coordinate 4,775, forward strand.
ATTACACAACTAATCCCTTGTCATTACAGCAAAAGCCTGTAGTCTACATTCATATAAAAAGTAAAATTACACTTTTAATCGTTTTATATCCCTATAAAGTTTTATTTTAGAATGCCATGAGACGCTACTCATCAGAAAATAAATTATAGTAGTTACGCATAGTCTCTAGCTATATATTTATTATAATGGTGAAAGGGATTAGAAGAATGTTTCTCTTCACTATTTCATTAAAACGGAGTCATCATCAAAGTCTCAAAAGAAAAAGAGAGAAAATGAGACTGCTGCTGCTTTGTGTCTATGTTGCCAAATATATTACAGAGCTGACTTGACTTGATAGGGGGATACCCAATGAGCTAACTTAACTCAGGCCACAAAAAATATCTCTAAAATGCTGATGAAAGTATGCAATGTAGAAATACATTCATTCTGGGCAACAACTATAGACCGTTTTCATTAAGTTTTTTCTCTCTCCCATCTCATCATGCCTGCACACAAAGACAACACTTTACTTTAGAAAAGATAATAGAAGCTAAAGATAGATGAGTATCATTTCATTCCAACGCGGTGATGCCGCCACTTTTTCTTTGCTCATTTCAAAAAGGCAATATAAAACGAGGGAAAAGAGATAAAGAAGCTTAAAAAAGTAAGCAATAAGCCCGTTTAAGTAATTTTATACATTTTAAGCACCATCATCATCATCGTCACCGTCAACATTAAACGTTATATGACCACCACCGGCGACAGTGGTGGTGAAAAAGGGACGGATGGAAGGAATATTTTAATAGGATATAATACTTTGGTTTAGTAGTAGCATTTAAGCGAAGTTACGGAGGAGATGAGAAAATAGAAGTGTTTTAATGATTAGAATTTCTCATTAGTGAAAGCTGAGATGGTGACTGGAGGATTACTTAGGTAAAAATGATTGCATTTTACAGGAGGCTGTGCGTAATAAAATATATCAGTTTTCTTCACTACGTTGGAGCATATGAGAAGATACAGTTTAAAATGGTGATTGCGATTACTGGATATACTAGTGACTACTAAGAAAAAAGGATGAAACCGGAAAGGATGTCTAATGAGATAACCTGAATACATTACTCTGAGAAATTTGCATATGATGAAATAAGAGTTTCGTTGGAGTAAAACGAAGTAGATGAGTTTTTTTTACTATCATCAGAGCTTCTACAGCTTTAATGGGTGAACGTTTCCTTAAATTAAACTAGTTCATAGTCAGGAAAAAATGTGAATGGACGCTATACATTGAGTGCCTTTCTGACTCTCTCCCACTTCTGAGGCTTGTGTAATATCATCTCTCTCAGGAAAAGAGGTAAAAGAAAAGTTAATTTGGTTGAGTGAGAAGATGAAAATGAGAATGGTGATGAAGAACATGATGATGACGATGATGATGACGATGATGAGAGGGAAGATAGCTGGAGAAGTGAAGCGTTGGAATAGAAAAAAAAAAACTGAATGAGGAAAATTTGAATTAAGGAGTTTGAGAAATAGGTATAAATTTTGGTTTTAAATATAACTATATTGATACATATATCATATAAACATATTTTTACTGTGTATGTAGAATCTGTTAAAGTATTATTCATTTAAATTTAGCCTAGTTTTAGTTTATAGTTTAACCAAAGTAATACAAAAAGTACAGACGTCGAAGAAAGATAGTTAGTCATGAAAGAAAGTTAATAGACCTTTGTAAAGCTGAACGTTCTCTGCTATAAATCCTTATATATAACTTAAATATACATATAGCACAGCTAATGAGCTTCTTTTTAATCTCTCAGGAAAAGAAATGGGATGACTGACAACAGATTTAATAAGTTTTCCCTCACTAATTCAACCATTTTCTTTTACCCTATCGTCTACAAATTTGTAAGAATATTTTTTATTCCACCTTTCATTTTTTTTCCAGAGAAATATTTGAAAAGTAAAGAAATAATGCAACTCAAAAAGAAAAAAGGTAAGCATATGATTATGCACATTATTGATCAGGTTACATCACCTGTATCGAAAGCCTCTTATTTCCAATATTCCAAAATAACTAATCAGTCACAACAATTATGTAACATAGCTATAACATCATGGCCGCCAACGCAGCACCAAATACTCAACTTAACTCTTTGCAAATGAATGGGAAAGGGTATAAATTGGGGAGTTGCTCATCAAAGAATGGGCTTGATCTCTTTGAGCTGTTTCCATCCATTTACCAAGTCAAAGCAGAAACACATACGAACGCAAACATACTGGAGTCATTAGGATACAGAGATAACTAACGTAAAATGTTACACCACACTCCACAAAATACTTTTGCTGCTAGCAGACTCTTTTCTCGGAATAAATGGCAGTAGCCGGCATGTGTGTGCGGTGGTGGTATTGGTGTTGGTCGGTGTACCATTTAAACATGCAAGAGAATATGAATATAAGAGGGATCCTTGTAAAAAACAAGGCAATACTTGCAACTGTCTAACTACTTTATACTTTTAGTTACACGGAGTATCTAGGATATGCCTAAAAATTTCGCTCTTAAGTAAGTAAAAACAAGAGAGTGAGAGGGGGAAAAATACGGAATGAGAATAATCTGGTCTGGTTGGTGGTCGCGCATGCTGGATAACTACCACTGTACTTTCTCTCCCGGCCGTTTTCTGTACACGAACCAACCCGGAAATTTTACTTATACGACTTAGACAAGGAGATATATATAGCGGTACTGAGACAGAAGAATACTGCTTCATTTGAAGTATTCACTTCAATCTCTTACATTTTCTGGAATAACTAATGTACTGTAATGAGGATACACTAAACTAAAAATTCGATTACTTTTTACTATTATTGTTGTATATACACTTGATTTACGTCACTCGGACATATCACTGAGAAAAACAAAGGGTTAAATTGTGCTACTAAATATTTCAGAGGAAGGAATAGTTTTCCCTTTCAAATATTTATTCTGGGCTTAATTGAATTTTTCCTGTAATTAAATTTCTCGGTAATTACGAAAGCCGGGTGATGCCAAGTATGACTCATGAACTTTTTATATATAATTTTAAACTTATCACAGATAAAAATATTTATAAAAAATGGGAAAGCTTTTTGACATCGACATATTCACAGAATTCGACATATTTCCCATTGTTTGGAGTAAAATGTCAACTTTAGACACGACAGCTAAGTGAATTGTAACGTAACCACCGAAAAATTATGTTTAATATTGCCTTCAAGATCAGGGGAGTCGAAGGTGAATTTTGAAATAGAAATTCTCTGAAGGTTTAACATTGACAGACTGACAACTTAAAACACGCACATAATATTTATTTATACATACAATTTCGTGAGTATATATAAATGTTTTCTATTTTTAGATGTCATTTCAATACTCCTTTTGCCCTTTCCACAAAAAATGCTATGTATGAACATTGAAATGTTTTTCGCAGTTTTTTTTGTTTCTAAATTTGAACCCGATCACTTGTAATGGGAAACAAGATATGGACAAAAAATAATAATGCATGGTAGATGCAATGCAACCCTTCGTTTTCAATTGAATGGAAAGGGAAAGTATGGAAATAATCAATACACAGATATAAAAATGCAACGAAGTGCAGTGGTGCATGAGTGACATGGAGTATCAGTCGATAGGGAATATTGGACGTTAACTGATATGATAAAAAATCGATACAGACTCACATGTTACTTTTAAACGCAATTTCGAATGTTCTCGAAATCAAGCTAGTCAGCACGCACTATTGGCATTTTTTCGTGCAGATAAAAGTAAATTTATTATACCGAGTATGTATATTTCTAGTAGCTAACCGAAAACTAACAGAAAGATATGTATATTTTCTTAGGTACACGTTTTTTAAGCTTTCGAATGCATGCATGCAAAGTAACGACTGTCACCGACCCCTTTCTGTAATATTGATACGAAGAAAAAACTATCTTTTTGAAATCCCAAATGAAAAGGAACAATCATCTTTACATTATACATGAAAAGGTACGTGTACACTGTACACTACATATGTCCACATGAAGAAGCACCTGGTATGTTGTACGGACGGATTATGAATGACGCAAAAAACCCGACCCTGTGCCATGCTCGTTTGCTGCAGAGACCTGCAGAAAATGAAATACAATAGGATAAATAATAAGGTGAGCCCTTTACATTTAATTGTTATGATGATGATGATGCAAGTTGCCGAAGGGTTTCAGATTTATCGCAAATGCCCAAATGCAATAGTGTAAAGGCTCAATTGAATAAAATGTACATATCGATACAGAAATAATGACAAGGCTTGTGCAACAAAGAGTTTTTTGCTCGTTTTTAGAGTATCCAGCCAGGGCCAGGCTTTTTGTGGTGTGGATTGTGTATCTTTGAAATGCATCAGTGAAACTGTATAAAGATTCATTTTTTATGCTTCTTGTATATGTTCCTAACCATTTTTTATACCGAGAGAAAAATGCAAGCTAGATACAAAATGTATTGCATATGTATATATGTTCTAAACATGGCTCTTTGGATTCCAGGTTAATGTGTATATTATGATGTATGACTCATGTAATGTATTTAATCAACTAGTCTAAATATAGGTTAAAATTACCGTTAATTCATAATTTTGAAGTATATTTTTTTAAACTTTAATCTAAATTTTAATTTAGTTGACATTTAGTTGTTTCAGGTTGCACTAAATAAAAACATTGGCGAAACTTAAAAAAAGTGTTTTAGCCCATATGTAAATATAATATGCTCCGTTAGTGGAAATTCACATATACATTATAAATGTATTGTAAAACATGCTAACTTATAAAACATTAGATACATTCTTCACCTGATCATTTATTTGTTTGACCTTTTAGCTACCTTTTTTGCTTAATTCAGACCTTCCTAACCCGCTGCTATTGTCATTTTAATTTGTTAAGAATTTCATTCCTATTCCAAAACTTCATCCAGATCAAGTAGCGAAGCGCACTGAAGAGAGGCATGTGCGCATATTTATCCTTCATTTAAAATCCAACAAACTACACTAACCCAGTAATGATTACAATGATAACAACAGCTCGTATGACAATGCAATATTGTAATGGAAAGCGAAGACGGATAAACTATAACACTTTCCTTTTTGTCGTGTGTGCATATTTATAACATTTTTTGCTCCTGTTCCACATTTTTTGCTGTCTCTCTTTTCTGTGATGGTACTCAAGCTAAATAGAATAATTTAATATTTTCTTTATCCGCTCGTGAAAAATAAAAGCGAGCGTTACATTTTACATTTATAAATGTATGCATACATCTAATACCTATATTAAACAAATTTACAAGCAGGCAGCGACCGAAAATTATTTGGATGAATAAATGAAATTCATAATGAGTGAAATGCAAGCTCCCAGTTTGAACCAAGCAAAGCAGCAAAAATGGTAATAATAACAATAGACTTTATGAGAAATGACATGGAGGCGGCTGCTGTACCAGTAAGTAATTCAACATAAAAAAGAAGAATTACATTTTTGTACACTGCTCTATTGTTGTAAATAAAAACCGTTCCTTCCAGTACTACTTCGAATTGTATGGTGCGGTGGTGGTGGCAGCAGTGCAATGGCAGGCTGCCATATTTGTCATATAATTTCAGAGACTCAGAAAAGTGTATGAATTTTGTGTAGTACGGAGTAAAGCCTACAGAGAAAAAATAATAATAGCGACATCGCCTTCGCATTAGCAATGAGATATCACATTTTCATATACTCACTCATAATCATAATCATACAGAGAAACAGCACCGACAGTACAGTGTATGGGGAGTCCAGAATAATTTCATGTATGTAATAATAATGTGCTACAATTTTAATATGACGACTCTCTTTCTCTCTCTAAACTCACAAGACTTGCAACGAGGAAAAGTACCAAAGCAGCGGCGGTAGTAGTGGTAGTGACGGTGGCGTCGGCAGCTAAACCAGCCAAAAACATAACTTTCCATTACAACTCATTTCAAACATAATTTCTTTCTTTTTCCCCTTTTCCCTTTAGTTATTTCAAAAAATATATAAGCAAAAGAGGAGAAAAAAATGAAATAAGATGTGAGAAAGATGATTTAATGTATGCATCAAGGCAGGAATGCATGCACGCTCACACATACACTAGTCACATTATGATTATCAAAGCATAATGATAAAATATATTTTGTAAATAAAGCAAGCATGTATGTATGTATGTATGTATGTATCTAAGTCTACATATAAATTATATACCATATAAGATTTCCTAAATAAGTTATTATTACATTTTTTCACTCAAGTCATTTTAGTAGAAAAGTAAGTAAAGTCTCTTAACATTAATGCATTGGATTGTAGTCATCTTCATCTTCTTTTTACTTTTTTTTGCTCTTTACACTAACTAAAGCAGTAAAAGCAGTTACGTTGTTATTTTTATTTTTTTTCTCTCTTACGCTCATTTCATTATTTTGTGTTGTAGCTCAAGACACTAACGCATCTCGCCAAAATAATAAGAACACTTTTACTCTTATTATTACGAAATTTTTTATTCGTGGTACTTATATAAATGAATAAGACATTACGCTGCTTCTGCGGGTTGGTTGGTAGTAGTGGAATGTCATGTGATGCTAAAACGGATAGGGAAAAACTGAAATGAAAAGGAAAAGATGATTATCATATCTAACTACTTATGTGTACATGTTTTTATGTGAATTCATAAGTTCCCAAAGCCAAAAAAGAAGAAAATATATTGTGCATGTCTTTCTTGGAATATTTAACTTGGTTGGTTGGCAAGTCTTTTTTGTGCATTTTCATTTCACCAAAAGTTGTATGCGTGTGTATGTATGTAGTAGTGGTGGTGATTATATTATATTATTTTTAGCTGTCTTTTGCGTCCTTTTAAGTTTATGCAGGAGGATAACTTAAGTTAAAAAACCGTACACAGTATATGGTGACGTGATAGTAATAATGTATAAGCCCTCATGTTTTAACTACAAGTACAGAGTAAGCAGCATCTTAAGGATAAAACGCTATCAAGCTAAAAATGATAATATGGAAATTTCAGGTTTCTTGTTATGCAAGTTAAAATGTAAGTACACACACACACGGCCAAAATAGTTATGTATGTATATAAGTAATAATAATATTATTATCTAACATCATCTTCAACCAACCAACTTGCATGGATGATGGTCCTGCAGGAGGAAGTAGGATGGTTATACTTTGCTAAGAGAAAGAAAAAACTTGTTAATAATTCCAACAAGCCAGCCAGCAGCGTATGTAGCCTCACCATCTTTATTGAACTTTCTTCTTATTCCTCATTCCCTTTACGCTGCTTTTTCCCTCCTCCGTAAAAAATTTGCATATTTCCCTTTGCAGAAAAATTATTGCATTATGAATAAAACAGTAGCGGAGCGAAATGAAATGCACGCCACGCGGTTAGAAAAACAAGTTAAGAGGTAGCGAATGAATGAGCACACATATACACACTCATACACGGAGACAGTCAGCCATGTTTGTTAAGAGAAATATTTACGGACGAATCCGCCTCCTCCTACACACAAACCCAGCTAGCCATACCTACACAACATGCTCTGCTGGTGGTTGGCAATGGGAAGTTAAGCCACGTTCACATACGCGCAGTAATTCCAGATGAATGAATTATACCACTACTACTGCACTATCATTATGTGGACGAGAGTAAAAAGTATTTAAATACGAAAAGGAATTTATTATTTTGTTCTTACTTATTTCTCGGATGCTTTTTTTCTGCTTCCTGTTTTTTTTTGGTTTCACTTATGGATACATTTTCGTCTTGTTATTATGCAAAGAGGATAGAATAGAAAAAAGAAGAAATTGAGAAACCCTTTTATAAAATAAGAGAAACGTGTTACACGATATCTTTGGATTACAACATGTGATGGAAAATTCATGTATTTTAGCAATGCCTCTGTGTGTTTATGAGTTTTTGTGGTGATGTTTTGAAAACACAGGTTTAGTTTTTTTCTTGGAAGAAACTAGAGAGGCATCCGGCGGAGAGTGAAAACGGAAATGAATCTAGTTGGTGGGTTTATTTACCATTTATTTTCTTCCTTGTATCAAGCTCCCTTGAGTGTAGGCGTGCTGGTGGGTAAAGATACGAATGAAATGCGATATATAAATACGTATAAAAAGTTAAGTGTAAAAGTACATATATTGTACTAGTTCGTAAATAGATAAACAATGGTGATGATAATCATGATAATATAAACACTTTTTTTTAGTTCTCTGATGTTCTTAAAAAGATTTTTTAAATTATATAAAACAGAGTCGAAACAACAGTGGTGGTATAGTGTTTTCATTCTCATCTTGAATGAGTGAATGAGAGCGAGAACGAATTGAAAATGAGTTGAATACATTATCTCGCTTTTCTAAGTTGGCATCTTGGTCTCCACGCCAAGTGTTTTTAGCCTTTTTAAAATAATCTTTAAAAAAATACTGGTTACAAAATACAGTGTACAGAATGAAATACTAGATTTGTAAATGATGTTAAACGAATTTTTGGAAAAATGAAGAAAATCTTTCTTTTTGTTGGGTTTCTGCTATATTCTCGAATGAGCAAGTCTAAAGAAACAACATATCATACTGATGAAATGAAATCCATTTCACTGCTAATTCCATTCTTTAGTTTGTTTGCATGTTTTTAAGATGAAGATTTTGGTATGCCAAGAATCAAGTGGAATTTTTTACTATTTTTTTCCATATCCCTAAGACCGTTCCGGTTCATGCTTATCACGTCGACTGACACTCTAGTAAGTAGTCGCTCTTCATTGCGTCGTGTCGTCCTACGAACAAAAAAACTGTTTACTGCTTAAAATAACATCTACATATTTTCCTTATTTTCTTGGATTTGAGATTTTATGCAAATTAGAGATGAAGGATGGTTGAAACTTTTTAGGAAAAAATGTAATGGAATCTTTAGCACTCCCTTTATTCATTCCAAAGAATTATATTAAAGTGTTTCATGTATTCATCTTCTTTTTATTGTTGAGACATATCATTCTAAAAATTTATATATATTTAGCGCATTTGTACTTTTATCCTCTTTTCATTTGACAAAAACTTTATACATGTATCACAAGACTTTTTAGTATTCTAATTTTGTTTTGTCTGAACATTTGTGCAAAAAATTGTAATTTTCATTATATTTTACCACCACCAGTCTCCTTTTAGACAATGAACTCAATGCGGAGTAAAATATTGTGCAAAGTATAAAAAAGGCAAATTTATTGTCTTATTTTCTGATTACTTTGCATGTAATTTGCATGGGGAATGGCGGTCGGTGATGGCATCTTGTATGCGAATTTAACTTTTTCGTTCTGTGTGGAATTATCTATATAGCTGCAATGTTAATGCCTACCAACAACTTACTATATATCTGTCTACCTACCTTGAAAAAAAACTAATTGCTTTGTTGAATCTTCTTTTTCTACTTCGTTACAACAACCATGCATTCACTTCTAAGAGCTACGCTACACGAATTCGAGAGCCAGGTCGTAATTTTTCTCCTTGCGCTAAATTGGAAAGCTGGAGTGAAGTCCCTACCTGCTACAGAGCTTACTTAGCTAAGCCCACCACCGCCACCATCATTGCTCCTTCTGTAACTGGCGCTGTATGCTACATGTGTGTAGAATATTAAAAGTTGCACAGTTAAACATTAATAGTTTACTCTGAATGTCTCTTGCTCAATCCCCGAAATTAAACCTGGCTAAATTAAATTCCTCTATATTCTGCCATATAACAACATGTTTTCAATATCAAGACTGCATTCGAGGTGGAAGATAGAGAGAGAGAACCTCATCAAAAATATTTTAGTGCCTTTTTTCCGCCACCAGTACCAGCATGTTCCATTTTCTTTCTGGAGAGTTTGAAATGAGTCCGTTCCGCATACTGGCGTGTTGCTTGCTTGCTTCCGTGCTGGTATATAGTCTTGTTGTAAAAAAGTACAAGCATGAAATTTTTTGGATAGTAACAAGAAGTAATTTCACTTGCACAAATTTACGTTACAGAGAATCAAGGGATCTTTCCATTCTCCATTATTTGATAAAAGTAATTTCTTTTCCGACTAAAACACCAACTTAAAGATAGACACATATATGTACGTATGTATCTACATTTATTCATATGCTACATGTGTATATATACAATGCCTCTACAAAAGACACTCAAGTGGTATCTTTCTCTCAAGAAAATAACATCACCATCATGATCGTCGTCATCAGTAGTAAAAGCAGTAGCTTCTTTCTCTCTCTCCCGCTTTCTCACAAATAAGGTACACACAAGACAAGTACCAAAGCTAAAGCAATTTGTAATCTAGCAGCTTGAACAGAATACGCAATTACGTCTTCCCGGTTAGTTTTTTCTTCTAGTTTTTACCGCTACTTCCACTACTCTACTGACACCATCCTCATTTTCTTCCCTATCTTCATTGTACCCCTCCGTCTAATTTTAAAGATGGTCTTCGTCTCTTGCATGTATATATCAGTATATTTGCAGCATCCCACATCTCTTTATTAACAAGGAAAAAAGGAAGCATCGGCAGAAGCTCCAAGTTAGTTTCTCTAGTTTTTCTCAAAAAAAGGGAAAGAGACCTCCTCAAGCAATCTAATTAATAATAGAATGTTTACTTGTGCTACTGCCGCCGCCGTTGTTACTACCACCAGTCCTTTTCTCCCTAACATTATTTCTTGGCGTCTTTGTACTTTCCACTAATAAAGGTGCGTTGCTCCCTCCATCACTTCACTCCTCCTCCTACACATCTCTCTCACATTTTATTCATCTTCATTTCCCTTTTCAGTGTTTTAATACTGTATTCGAACCATCTCAACCGAACTCAATTCACCTGTTCATTTATTATGCGTCCATAAACGTATCCGAGAGCTACAGTTCATTCCTTCATTTTGTTCTTTTTGCTACATTAGCTTTTTTACTGTTAAGATGAGCCACTAGTCCGTATGCTAAATGCTTAAACTTTTTATTACCTCACATTGACTGAGTTGACTGGAAGAAAATTAGACGGGGAAAGTACGTAGATACATATCGTTTCCCATTATCCATACGCCTCATATACATCTCCTGCTACTTATATGTTGTTTGTTTGCTTTTTTTCTCCGGCTCACTGCTGCAAAAAGAAAACAAAATGAAGTCGATGTCAATGATGATATGAGAATACTGTGAAGCTCTTTTTCGAAAAGGGCACTACTAACACTATAGGCCACTATAATCATATGGGTATACATACGAATTAGTGAGACCTTTTCTGTTCTTATCCAAAGTGTTTCTAAACATGTTACTACTTGACTTTCTACAGGATAGAAAAATGAGGGAAACTTAATGTCTTTTAATGTTACCTCATTCCGACGCGTCACTGCGTAGTATTGCTGTAGAAAAAAGTCTACATAGATACAATGTTTGAGCAGTTGAGCATTTAAAATGTTAAAATGAGAACGAAAGGAAAGGCCACTACGGAATGAGGATGAAAAGAGAGACAGCATGGTAATGTTAATACGATAATATGAATAAGAGGAGAGCATGACACATATACATAATATTGTACATGTACTTTTCTTCTAAGACTAGGGAAAAGTCAAGTGCTTTCCTTCTTATTAAAAGAAAAGAGGCGATCTAACATCTTATTCTTCATTTTTATCATCATTTTGTTCATGTGATTTCACTGCTATGCCAAAGTAGGGCTATTTAATATACACAACGTTATGATTACATTACTGTGTTTTCAAGTTAGTTTTTCCTTGCCACTTGCTGTTTTTCTGTGTAGCGTAGCGTAGGCTATATAGGCATAGCATAATCATAGAAATAATAATGTTAATATGTTATATTAGTATATCCTGTGATTCTTCTTATGTACCCCTCTCTTTTCTCGCTTATAATCATAATCGCCTACTTTTTTCTTCACTGCCTGCATAATATTTTTTTCAACTTCTCTCTATTTTTGTATCATTGCCAAGAGAATTGAAGTTATGCTCATGAGAATTCAGTAATTGCTAGCGCATTCATATCAACCATTAATTTCGCTCATAATATTAGGCCATTTTTTCTTCTCCCTTTTTATTCCTCCTTTATTTCTTGCCTATAGGCCTATACTTGCTTGCTTTTTCCTTCAACCCATGTCAAGTGAAGAGAAATTGCGAGAAAATAAGCTTAGTCTTTGTATTCTTCTTTTTATTATTATATCATTCTCAACAAAACGTTCCCTTTTAACAAACTAAACAAACACTTATTATTACCCTGCTGCTGCCAAGCAAGTCAAGAGAGAATGAGAAGAGCACAAACTACAAACAGAGAAGAGCATAAAGCGCAAGAAGAAAATACTATTAATGCATATATTATAAAAGAAGATATTTATTATACGAATTCTTTCTAGTTAGTACACATACATATTATGTGAGTTGACTTGATGGCGTGTGGTGGTGTACTGCGTGCTTGCTATTGCTGTTATGTTTGTGTTGCTCGAATGAACATCAGAGCATGTAAAGTAGAATTTAGAGAATATAACAGTTATAATGATGATGAGCATGATAATAATAATGGGACGAAGGGATTATAAATGTTGCAGAGAGAAAAAGAAGAAAAGGGTAGGTGCCTGGGCGAACATTATAGCATTACATCACATTAAGCAGGATTATTATACTTACTTTAATATTTCTTAGAGGGAATAGGAAGGGAAAATTATATTGTTGTTCAAGAGCAGGACAAAGCTGAATAGGAAGTTGGTATTTTTTTCCGAGGGTTTTAATTTATTTGCACAAGGTAATATACGTTATGCATTCATGTACAAGTGAAAAAGCAGGAATAATAAATGAATAAATTAAACAGAGTACGGAGTAAACATGAAAAAACACGACGGGTTAGGTTAAAGTACAATTCTGTTTTCGGGGAGAGAAATGAAGGAAAAGGTTGTGGTTTCTCCATGCACTTTGTAGAAATCATGTTAATTCGGGTGGCTGGAAAAATTAATATGAGCTGTGGCTTTATGACATTAATAACTTTTTATGAGGAAGTAGCGGCGGAGGAGGAAGGAAGAAAATGTTCTAATTTATAGCTCATAATAATATAGCCATGCATGAAAGCAGCGACATCAGTAGACGCCATGTTCTTCGTTGATATTCTGGAGTTGAGTGGATGGTGGGGAGTCTCTTAAAAATGTTCATATTCTCAAATAGTTTGCTTCGCTCTCCTTTTACCCACTCCAAACATAAGCAGGAAAAATTTCATTTGGCTTAATCATTCTTAATTTCATTAGTCTTCATAGTGCACATGCACGTAGGGAAGTCAAGATTGAGCAAAGTAATGATGATGAGAAACATTTTTGAAAATGGCAACAATTTTCTGTTCCAACTATTCCTGCCTGCGGTTGTGCCGCTTGTGCGCAATATGGTGAACCTATTAAATTCATTATTGAATATACTCTTCTTTCCCCAAAAAAACGACAAGACACAATCATAATGATTATGACTACGACTATGGTATGTCGTTCTCTCATACCATACCTTCGCGTGTAATATGTTGTTGCCCTCTTCTTGTGTTCAACATGATGACACACAGGAGCAATTTCATTAGAATATATCATCATTAAAGTTTTTAATCAAATTTTTTTACAACAAAAACATTCTCTCTTTGCTACTACTACTTTTTATTTAGATGTGGTTGGTTTACGTGAAGATTAGATTTTTCCTTTAATACATGCTCAAGGAAAAGAAAAAAAACTTCTTCTTCTCATAATATTTCGTGCCACTTTTTCATTATGATTACTTTACTACTTTGTTATTATTCCGAAAAAGTGTTAAGCATACATTCTTATATGGGTGGTGGGTGATGAAATTTGATATTATTAGAAGAAAGTATAAAAATTAATATCACTGCTTTCCCGTGTGTCACTTTTTTAGACCAAAGTTGTATGATGACAACACAAAAAAAGTTCAAAGGGATATCTGCAAAAAATGAAATAGAAAGAAACGCAGAGAATGTGCGGTATTTCCATTCTCAAATTATAACAATAGTGGTGACGCCTAGCAAATTATTTGGATGCTGATATTATTATGGAAATATGGGCAGGAAAACTTTTAATTTTTTACTTTAGATCTTTCGTCTTTGAAAAAGTTCTTTTTTTCTTTTTTCATGACTTCTTTCTTTTAAGACAGGGCCGTAAGGATAAAGTAGTGATATTCGTAAAAGAGGAAAACAAGTTAAAGTGGCTCCTCTTCTGTCATATTTTTACATGTAAGCATAATAATGTAAATTTTCACTTTGCAAGAATACTTAAAAAGTTTTCGAGGACAAAATAATTTAATTTATTATTATACGCTATCGCCGCACTACCACTTGTCTTTGATAAAAATGTACATAAACACAAAGTCATATTTTAACTTTTAACAATAGTTCATATCTTATACGTAAGGCTTATTTATAATTCTTAGAAATCTATAGTCCACGTGGTTGTTAGAATATAAGTAAAATCTTCATTTTACCCTGAAAATATTTTTCAAGAGATGCAAAAAGAATGAAGACAATAATTTCTCTTTATAACTTCATTTGGTAGGATTAAAGTTTAAGTAAGCAAATAAAAGAGAAGAGACTGTAAAACTTAGATATTATTTTCTGATTTCTAATTTTATTTAAATATGCAATTATTGAAAAGACCAAAAATAACATTATGCCACAATTTTTTGCAATATATAAACTTGAAAATCATGCATATGATTTGGCATGCTGTAAACAGGTGAAAACAAAGTAAGTAAATTAAAAATCTCATAATCTCTGTTTTACAGATATATGTGAACATATGCTTCTTGTTTTGTTAATAACTCAAATTTCCGGGAGAATTTATGACAAAGTAAACTTTTGGCAAACGAACGAACAACGGACCTTTGCTCCTTATTACATTACTTTTACCTAATGCCACTTAGACAAGGTCTCTTCCAGTTTGTGTTCTTAACAAACATTTTTCAGAGTAAAAAATAATAACAATAACAACAAGCAGGACGACAGGGAGTAGAAAAAAATGAAAAAGACATATCCATTCCAGGATAAAGTAGCCAGGGCTAGTTGTTTTGAAATGAAACGAGAAAAATAGAGAAAATGCCACAGAGGGTCATTTCCACATTTAATGTGTTCTCTGCTTTTTCAAGCGAAGCGTCCAAAAACATAATAAGTTCATGTGCCACCACCAATGTACCGCCATCACATCACCCACCACTCCTCATTCCAGTCAACTGCAACAAGAACAGCAGGAGAAAGTAGAAAAAAAGAATATTACTTTTTATTTTAGATGGCATGTCGTTATTGTTAAAACAAAAAAGGATAAGAAGCAGGAAATCCTGCTGCTAAAGAAAAACATACAGTGTTTTGGTTCGTTTTACTTTTCCGTATATACAAGCTTATAGGCAATTTAGAATTATACAAGTATTATATTTAGCTGGCCAAAGCGATATGATGCGATGAGAGCTAACTAGTCTACTCCCACCCACTACTACTTACTTTTAGTTTCTCTTTTTCCTTTATTTCGTTTTGGGGAGAAAACAAATAAACGGGACCTCTGAGAGAACAAAAGAGAATATGGCGGCGACGAGAAAAAAGTATACATCTGTTTATGTGAAACGTTTATACATTTCTCTCTTCAGTCATTTCGCTTATTTGCTGCTTATTGCTTGTACAAATAACTAGTCTACTGTTGCTACTGCTCTGGTCATAGAAATACTCAGAAAGACAAGAGGAGAGAGGACCGCCAAGGCAATTATTTATCGGACCCTAAAAACTCCATGGAACAACGGGAGCAGACATCATCGTTGCTCTGGCTGGTTGGAAGAAGTTTTTAGATGAGTTCTTTCTTGGTTTTGGCATTTCCTCTTTGTAAGATTTTTGTGTAACCAACGTTTATTATGGCAATGGCACCACCATGAACAAAAAAAACACAGAATGAAAAGTGCCCTCGTATATATTATACAATAAAAATGAACCTTTAAGCGGAAAGAAGAAGGGAGAAAAAAGAAGGAGAAAAGGAAGAGAAACATAATTTTTGTCAAGATCTTCCACTTGAGTTGTGCGTATGTGTGTAGTTTATACTTTCTTACTTTTTGTTCATGATCATGATGATGTCTAATATAAAGAAAGCAATCGCAATGTACATACATACTACATTTTGAAATGGATGCTAATGGTAAAACAGTGCTACCTTTAAGCTTTACTTTTTTTGTGTATTTTTTATTGAGCTTTGAAGATTTTTCCTTTTTCACTGTGATATACTATCCACCTCTTGATGTCTTTTTTACGTTAAATTATTATTATAGAAAAAGTTCTCATGTATACTTTAGTAGAAGTTCTGCTTCAACTGAAGCAATTGGACTAATTCACACGTGAACCAATAATACACGAAATCTTAACAGTTACTCAATACTTTTCTATCCGCAACAGAAACTATTCCTAAATTTGCTGATATCATATTTTATAGTATGCTTGCTAAATACAATAGTTATAAGTTGGTTTTGCTGTTTGGTAAAACTTTAACATAAATTTAAACCAATAATTTTAAAATGTAATCCACTTTGAGTATCTTTAAATTCATTTAATAATGAAAATGCGTAACATATAACAATACCAACTTCAGTGACATGTCATAAGTATAACCGTATCTTTCCTCCAAGACCAACTTATTATATTTACTTCTTAACTAATTCGATCAAAATGGCCGATCATTTCTAGACATTCTACATAGTCTTACTGCAGTGTTGTCATTAAACAGATCAGCAAATATTTCATGCACGTTTTCCACGTACCCGGGGTGGGAATTTTTCCTACAAATAATTTTAGTGTATCTAATTTTCCCTCGGAACGACTGAAATTGAGGAATTTTCCATAATTAACAAAAGTATTTTTTGTAGTTTAATAAACCCGCTGTAAGAGCGATCATAACGACGTAGCTGAAACGATGCGACTTATAACAACGCTAGGGATGGTCATT
>JAQFZH010001380.1:0-21767 GCA_034695485.1 Entomobrya nivalis
TTTATTTTCGAACCTCTTGGTCAAACAGCTTCAAACTCGAAAATTGTCAACTTAGTCAAAGTCTAAATTTGAATAGTGCAAAAGAAAGCTCTTGTCAGGTGGATTACGAATCATGTGTCATTGTATGTCAAAGTGACCTTGTCTGGCCAGGAATCGGAGTCAAAAATTGCAATATCAAAAGAATAACATGTGACATCATTTGAATGAGTTTTCTGTTGTCAAAAAAAAAAGCCCATCAATTCAACTCCGTCGTTATGTTAACTATAAAAGCGGTTTTATTCTAATTATGCCTTCCTGAATTCGGTCCCTAGAATATTTGAAAGGTGTTTACAAAAGTCACTTAATTAAAACGGAGCTTTTAAATATTTGATGAAGTCAATCTTACTCCTGTAAATATTTTCAGGGACATCTTTGTTAGAGTTTAACCTTCTTTAAATTGGTCCTAATGGCACTGTAGGTAAAGGAATGCAGGGCTCGGAAACCGAGGCGACGGAATCCAAACATAGGATTATTGCGCTTTGACCCTTGACACTTCCTATAGATAACGGACGCTAATGGCACTGTACAATTGTTTAAAAAAGTTACTTGTAATTTAAATCAACCATCTAATTCACTCTAACGCTTGCAAATTTGCGAAAATATATTTATTATAATCAGAGACAGGCAATTACAAATTAACAGTTACTTTAAAAACAAAAGTAATTCAATTAATAATTACACCTCAAAAATAAAAGTAATTCAATTACAAATTGAAATTATCAATTACTTCTGAAACAAATTTCAGCAACAATTTGGTATTTGTCTTCCTAAATTACTTAAGAACCCGAAGTAATGATAAAAAGACTCCTGGCTTCTTGTAAAAATGTGATATTAAACGCTTGAATGTGCAATTGTCCGTTATTTTGAGATATTAAATCCACTATTTCAATTAAATGAAACTAAATTGCAATTACTCAATTACTGTTACTGTAATCGAATCAGATTATAATTAAATTATTTATAAGGCCTAATACTAGCTTTGATTAAATGACAAATTGAAGTTATCTTCGGTATGATGAGTTTTTGGTTGGGGGAAACTTTGTGGCTAGGATAAAGTTTTTGGTCAAGTGAAAGTTTTTGGCTAGGGGAAAGTTTTTGGTCAAGTAAGAGTTTTTGGATAGGTGAAAGTTTTTGGTCAAGTGAAAGTTTTTGGATAGGTGAAAGTTTTTGGTCAAGTTAAAGTTTTTGGATAGGTGAAAGTTTTTGGTCACGTGAAAGTTTTTTCTCAGGTGAAAGTTTTTGGATAGGTGAAAGTTTTTGGATAGGTGAAAGTTTTTGGATAGGTGAAAGTTTTTGGTCAAGTGAAAGTTTTTGGCCAGGTGAAAGTTTTTGGTCAAGTGAAAGTTTTTTAATAGGTAAAAGTTTTTTGTCAGGTGAAAGTTTTTTGCCAGGTGAAAGTTTTTGGTGAGGAGAAAGTTTTTCGTTAGGAGAAAGTTTTTTGTTAGGAGAAAGTTTTTTGTTAGGAGAAAGTTTTTTGTTAGGAGAAAGTTTTTTGTTAGGAGAAAGTTTTTTGTTAGGAGAAAGTTTTTGGTTAGGAGAAAGTTTTTTGTCTGGTGAAAGGAATTTATAATTGTGTATTAGTTAATTAGTTGTGTTAATTAGTTAAACAAAATAGTTAATTAATTATGTTAATTAGTTACGCAAATTGGTTAATTAGTTATGCAAATTAGTTGATTAGGTACGCAAATTAGTTAATTAGTTATGGTTATTAGTTATTTGGTTGTGTAAATTAGTTAATCATTTATTTAAATTAGTTAATTAGTTATTTAAATTATTTAATTAGTTTTGCAAATTAGTTAATTAGTTATGCAAATTAGTTAATCATTTATTCAAATTAGTTAATTAGTTATGCAAATTAGTTAATCATTTATTCAAATTAGTTAATTAGTAATGCAAATTAGTTAATTAGTTATGCAAATTAGTTAATTAGTTATGCAAATTAATTAATTAGTTATGGTTATTAGTTAATTAGTTATGCAAATTAGTTAATTCGTTTTGCAAGTTAATGTCCTTAATTAAAGGTATCTTTTTGTTAAGTTTGAGCTTCCTAGGTCAAACGGTTAAGGTGTTACGACGATTAGAACATATTTGTCCCGATTCAGATAAATTATAGATTGTGTATATAACCAATTCAATGCGAATTACCTCCTGTGGTAGAAGGCTTCGTAAATAAACTTGGTCGGCTTGAAATAGTGCTTCTGACATTTGACTGGAATCCTCCACATCGTAATGCCCGGAGTCATCCACTTGTTCTTCGCCTCCAACATCAATTTCAGCATCAACGGATTCATCCATTTCACCTTTGTCCTGGGTTTCTTCCTCGTTTACCATTTTTGACTTTCAAATTTTGAACAAAGTATGTCGCTTATCATTAGATCTATTGTCCCTTTTCACTCAAAAGGCTATAGGTAATACCACTCAACTTCTACTGTTTTGAATTAAATGTATCAAGTTGAAAAAAAATCAACAGTAGTATGAAGCCCATTTAAAATTAAATTCTAGACCACAATGAGGAAGCCCAATAATTCAAAGTTGGCAATTCGCGATTTTAATTGACATTTAAATTAAATGATATCAAATGGGTGATATGGTGAAAAATGGAACATTTTAGCTCTACAAGGGAAAGTCTCACTTTACCCCTTTTAGTCTACTCTGATTTGGCTTTGACAGTCCACCAGAAACACATATTTAATTGCAATTGCTGAGTAAATTACTTGTTTTTTAACATATGCTAAACTAAACAACAGAGCAAATAGCAATTATAGTAGTCTTGTACTAACAGTCCACAAAAAGAAACCATTTATTTAAGTTTTCAGCTTTAATTACATTTAATTTTGAATAATCATTATACTTCAATCTTACTAATGTGATCTCGGAGTAATGGAGTTAAATCATACAAACTACAGTGCTATGCTATTCATTAATCAGTTAATTTGTGATATGCACATAAACAAGCTTGTTGCCCTCTCTCGTGTACAACACAAATCTTCCCCAGTTCGCAATCCACGTCACCTTAATTGTCTTCAGCTTTTTGAAAATCTGCCAAATATTGGACTGGTGCATCCTCTTCTCAAATCCAGCATACTGAATAGTCTGATCCTTCCCTTTGGCGTCTCTGGCGTCGCGCCGCCCTCCCCACGCATCTATCGGATCCCTGGTCTCAATTTCCAAATACTCCAGCGTATCGGCCAACGGCAAAATGAAGTCGAGCAGCATGAAGTCTTCAACGTACAGATGCAGGCGACGAAGATGAGGTAGTTTCAACCTTAAATCCTTTGAGCCGTCCAAAATACCTGTGCCCATACAAGAAGAAAAGCTTAACTCTAAATCTGTTAGAGTATTCGCCCAATTTTTTTCCAACAGTTGAAACATTCCTTTGAAGTCACCATGAAAGTTGTGCACATTTGCCTTGTTGAGTTTCCAGCTAGGGCCATACTTTTCCATCATCTTGAAATCAGTCAAAGAATACGAGTCGTGGGTTGAGAATGCAGTCAAGTTTGTGAGTAAGCCTCCAATTTCTTCGTCGAACTGACGGTAATCCCAAAGCTTGAGTTGGGGAACATGGCTATTAACTCTGACCACTTCATTGATGACGGGGCTTCCACATCTGTCGGATAAATTGATCATCTGGATATTCTCTAGTTTGGGCATGGGATTTGAGTCGACCAGCCCTGGAGAAAGTGTACCGAAAGAGCGAACACGGTAAAACTGAAGGTATTTTAGATTAGGCATTAGGCAAAGCCATTCCCTAATTATCAAATAGTACTGGTCATCAGTTAAGGACCGCAATGGTACGTCGATGCGAGTGTACCACAATCCCTTCCCAAACATCTTCAGAAGTTTGGACACTGTGTTCAGACTTTGTAGAGTGGCTTCAGGTCCATCAACGGAATCCATATCGTTGTTAAACAACATGTATCTTAGAAGTATTGGATTTTTCAGGGGTGCCCTCTCCACAGAGTGATGACTATGCCCAAAGTGTTCCATGAGCTTTTCAGCGGTTCTCATACTACTAGTTAGGAATTTCTTTTGAAACCACGGATAATAATCCAATAAATTGATTGCTGACCTGGGATCTGGATCAGTCTGGAAATCTGGAATTCCACTCACGTCTGGTCTCGCATACCAGTTTTCAATGGCTTCATTCCAGGAAGTACAAACCAGACGACCGTTCAACACTGCACTTATCCACTTCTTGTTTTTCTCCTCTCTGCCAGCAGGGAGATCCTGATTATCAGCAACCACTTTGAACCAGCCCCGTGGTTCATACAGTTTGACGAGAATGTCGAACACCGCAGGGAAAAGGAAGATAACTCGTTCGTTCCGCTGTAACTCCCAAAAGTATGGAAAGGCGTTGGCACAATTTATCAAGTCTTCCGGAGAGTCGTTCAGCATATCAAGGATCATATGCCATATCTAAATGATGAATGAAAAACATAAATATTCCGAACATTTGAAATGATAAATCCTATAAACAATTAAGCAATCTTAGTTTTTTAAATGTGAATTGCCTCTTGTGGTAGAAGGTTTCGTAAGTAAAGTTGATCCGCTTGAAATAGTGCTTCTGACATTCGACTGGAATCCTCCACATCGTCTTCATTCCCGGAGTCATCAACTTGTTCTTCTCCTCCAACATCACTTTCACCATCAACAGACTCCTCCATTTCCCCTTTGACCTGGGTTTCTTCCTCGTTTACCATTTTTGACTTTCAAATTTTTTGAACAAAGTGTATCGCTAATCATGAGATCTATTGTCCCTTTTCACACAAAAGGTAATTAATTCAACTGAACTTGGACTGACTCAAATTAAATGTATGTAAGTTGAAAAAAATCCACAGTCGTATGAAGCTCATTTAAAATAAAATTCTAGACCACGAGGCCCGAGGAGGAAGTCCAACAATTCGAAATTAGTAATTTGCTATTTTAATTGACATTTAAATTAAATGACATCAAATGGGTGATATGGTGAAAGAAAACATTTTAGCTCTACAATCTACAAGGGAAAGTTTCAATTTACCCCATTTATTGTACTCTGGTTTGGCTTTGACTGTCCACCAGAAAAATTAATTTAGTTGCAATGGCTGAGAAAATTGCTTGCTTCTTAACATACACTGAAATTAACAGCAGAACAAATAGCAATCATAGTAGTTTTGTACTAACAGCCCACAAACAAACCATGTATTTAATTTTTCAGCTTTAATTACATTTAATTTTGAATAATCATTATACTTCTATCATACTTATGTAATTGCGGATGGAGTTAAATCAGACACAAACTACAATGCTATGCTATTCATTAATCAGTTAATATTTGCCGATGTGATATGCCTATAAAAGAGCTTGTTGCCTTCCCTCGTGTACACCGCAAATGTTCCCCACTTCCCAATCCACTCCACCTTGATTGTCTTGAGCCTTTTGAAAATCTGCCAAATATTGGACTGGTGCATCCTCTTCTCAAATCCAGCATACTGAATAGTCTGATCCTTCCCCTTGGCGTCCCTGGCGTCTCGCCGCCCACGCCACGCATTTATTGGATCCCAAGTCTTGATTTCCAAATACTCCAGCGTGTTGGCCAACGGCAATATGAAGTCCAACAACATAAAGTCTTCAACGTACAGATGTAGGCGACGAAGATAAGGTAGATTCAACCTTAAATCCTTTGAGCCGTCCAAAATGCCTGTGCCCCTACTTAAAGAAAAGCTTAACTCCAAATCTGTTAAGGTATTCGCCCAATTCTTTTCCACAAGTTGAAACATTCCTTTGAAGTCCCCATGAAAGTTGTGGACATTTGCCTTGCACAGTTTCCAGCTAGGGCCATACTTTTCCATCATCTTGACATCAAAAGAATGTAAGTTGTTGGTTGAAAAAGCGGATAAATTTGAGAGCAAGGCCCCAATCCTCTCGTCGAAATTCGACTCCCGAAACTTCAAATGGGGAACATGGCTATTCATTCTGACAACTTCATTGATAATAGTTCCTCCACATTTGTAATTTATATCAATCACTTGAATATTCTCCAGTTTGGGCATCGGATTGTCAGCAAGAACATCTTGGGAAACTGTACCAGTGGACCAAACTTGCTCAAGCTCCAGGTATTTCAGATTGGGCATCAAGCAAAGCCATTCCCTAACTTTCAAATAATACTGGACTTCTGTTAAGAACCAACATGGTATGTTAATCCGTGTGTACCACAACCCCTTCCCAAACATCTTCAAAAGTTTGGACACTGTGTTCAAAGTTTCAAATGTGCGCTCAGCGTCAGTGGCATCCATAGCAGTTTCAAACGACATGTATCTTCCTGGCACTGGATTTTTTGGGAAAGCCTTCTCGCCAGAATGATGACTTTGGCTAAAGTGTTCCATAAACTTTTCAGCTGTTCTTTTTCCACTAATGTGTGAATTCCTTTTTATCCACCGATAACCAAATAAATTGACTGCTGACCTGGGATCGGGATCAGTGTGGAAATCTGAAATTCCACTCATGTCTGGTCTCCCATAACAGTTTTCAATCGTTTCATTCCAGGAAGAACAGACCAGACGACAGTTCAACACTGCACTTATCCAATTCTTATTATTCTCCTCCCTGGCACCGGGGGGATCCCGGGTCTCATCCTCATTATCAACATCATCCTCGCCATCTGAATCCTCTGCCTGTCCATCCTCCTCAGCAAGCTCTTCTCTGACATCTTCGTCAATCTCATCATCGTCCTCCTTTGCTCCATTTTCTTCGTCCATTTTCTCTTGGCCTTCTTCAACATCCGCTGCTTTTGGTTGCTCCACTTCTGTATCAACCACTTTGAACCAGCCCCGTGGTTCATAAAGTTTGACGAGAATGTCGAGCACCCCAGGGAAAAGGAAGATAACTCGTTCGTCACGCTGTAGCTCCCAAAAGTACGGAGAGGCGTTGATACAATTTATCAAGTCTTCCGGAGAGTCCTTCAGCATATCCATGGTCATGTACCATATCTACATAAATGGCAGACATGAAAATCATAAATAGTATGATCATTTGAAATATGTCAATTGAAAATAAATAATTAATGAATTTTAGTTCTTAAAATGTGACTTTTAGTACCTCTTGAGGTAGAAGGCTCCGTAAGTAAAGTTGATCCGCTTGAAATAGTGCTTCAGACATTCGACTGGAATCTGCCACATCGTCTTCATCCACAGGGTCATCCGTGACTTCTTCTCCTACATCACTTTCAGCATCAACAGGCTCCTCCATTTCACCTTTGACCTGGGTTTCTTCCTCGTTTACCATTTTTGACTTTCAAATTTTGAACAAAGTAAACTGGTAATTAGTGAAACTATTGTCTTTTTTCACAAAAAAGTGAATTCCACTCAACAAGAACTGACTCAAATTGAATGCATAGGAAGCCCATTTAAAATTAAATTACACGCCAGTCCCCACAATAATAAATTCCAACAATTAAAAAAATTTACTTGACATTTAAATTAAATAATTTCTAATTTGGTGATATGGTGAAATGTGTTTTTTACCTTTACAAGGGAAAGTCTCAATTTACCCCTTTTATCGTACTCCAGCTTCTTTTGTCTACTTTCAAATTACTTTGTGTTTCTTGTAGCTTATCATTAAATCATCACTGAATTGCAAATGGAGAGAATAGTTATACTAATTTCTCATTATATCTTCAATAGCTTTTTATCGTTTCAGTTTTCCAACTACAATGATATCTCTGAAAAGGTTAATTAATAGTTTGGTACTTTGCGTTTTGTACTTTTACCTGAAACAATAAATTACAATGCCAATCCCAAATTTCTACTTCCATTTGTCATCCATTCATTACTCTTTCTTCCTCTAAACTAAATTTTTGCCATTTCTCGTGTAGTAAAAAGGAGAGGCTGATGATCAGGCATGCAGAAAAGGTACCTTTCTAGCAGTTATACACAAACATTTCGCATTTGGCCTCCGAAAAAACAAAGTAACCTTGAAAAAATATAGATAATTTGCCTTCATTTTCAATAAAAAACGTATGTGTGCTACATGTGCTAAAAATATGTCCTTCAGCCAATCTCTGCACCCTTCCAAAGTCCAGAGTCAGAGTGGTAATACACCGTATACTCTTCATGTCTTCTCTCTGCTAATTAAATATATATTTAATTGAATTGAGAGAACTGTCGACAATTATGGGACCAATGCATCTTATTTTCAAAGCAAGCAAGCTGAGTCACTTGATGGAAAGCCCTAGTTTCTCTTCCAGTCCGTCACTTAACCCGATTCTCAGGACTAATGGTCTCGATTTTCAAACAGTCCAGGTAATCAGTTATCCATGGGCAATATGAAGTGCAAAAAGAAATAGTCTTAAAGACAAATAGACAGTCGACGAAGCCGAAGCAGACATGATCAATCTGGATTTCTATATACGCTAAGTTGTAATTACATAACTCTGAACCTTGAACGAATCGTCACCGGTACCTTCTCTTTTGTGGTTTGCGATTTATCCGAAGATGGGGTTCGCTATGAAAGGTATCAAAATTCGTTCCGGGCAACCCCCACCGACTCCAGCTTAAACTTTGTACGCAAGCCTTGGAATATTTTATGCTAAAAGCTGATGGCATTAAAAACTGTTTGTTGAACATTTTGGGGCGACTTGCAACTTTAAACTTATCTTTCAAAACATAAAAAAAAATTCAAGTTCTCTGACTGGGTTTCAACAATACATTCATTACAAGTTGACATTTCTTCCATAATTTTAATTGGAAAACATTGAAAACAATTAAAACTTGATTACAGAATTATAATTTATAATTGAGTATAATAATAGTTTGTACTAGCAATAGCAGCCCACATAAAAGAAATTACTTTATTTTCAGATTAAATTGTATTCAATTTTACACAAAATCTAATTGTATTTTAGTATGACACTCATTTCATGAAATTAAATCAAAGGATTTTTTTAAAGCTAATCAATTATGTTTATCTATAAAGCAAATCGTATCTATCACTGTAAACTCCCTTATGTAGATAAAGCAACTTGTCACCTTCCCTTGTATACACCGCAAACACTCCCCAACCCCAATCACACACAGATTCTATTTTGATTGTAATCAGCTTTTTGAAAATCTGCCAAATGTTGGACTGGTGCATCTTATTCTCAAACCCAGCAAACTGAATAACTTGTTCTTGGGCCACTTGTTCATTGCCATCCCGTTCTTCAAACGAATCCCAAGTCCAAATTTCCAAGTATTCCAAAGTGTTGGCCAATGGCAAAATGAAGTCTAAAAGCATATAGCCTCCAACGTTCAGGCGAAGACGACGCAGATGAGGAAGATTTAGTCTGAGATTTTTTGATGGCTTCAAAATATTAGTCTTTTCATCATGAGGAAACACCAATCTCAAATCCGTTAAAGTCTCTGCCCAATTATTTTGCACAAGTTTAAACAATCCTTTAAAGTCCCCGTGACCTTTGTAGACATCTGCCTTTGTGAGCTTCCAGCCAGCGCCATATTTCTTCATCATTTTGTCAGAATGAGAGTCCATATTGTGAGTTGAGTAAAAAGACAGGTTTGAAAGAGAGCCTCCAATTTTCTTGTCGAATTTCAGCATATCACTAAGCTTCAAATTAACAACGTGACAGTTTCTTCTGAGCACTTCATTTATGACAGGTCCCCCAGATCCATCATCGATGTCGATCATTTGGAGATTCTCCAGTTTCGGCATAGGATGGGAAGTGATAAGACTTTTGGAAACTTTTCCAGGACATTTAATTCCACACAACTGGAGGTATTTGAGATTTGGGACGAGTCGAAGCCATTCCCGAAACTTCAAGTATAACTGATCATGTGGTAATCGCCAGGAGGATAGAATGAATTGGATGTACCACAACTCATTGCCAAACATTTCCAGAATTTGGGTTGTAGTTTCCCTGTTCTGATTGACATTTGAGCCCATGTCAATCACTAACGACATGTATCTTCCTAAAACTGGATTCTTCGGGGGTGCCTCAGTTCCGGAATGATGGCTTGCTTCAAAGTGTTGAATAAACTCTCCAGCTGATCTCGTACAGTCAATATATATTCCTGTCCACGTATGATCTCTTAAATTTACTGGTGACTGGGGGTTCGGGTCGTCTCTAAAACCTTCAATGTTATTCATTTCCGGTCTCGCATAAAATTCTTCAATGGCTTTATTCCAGGAAGGGCTGACCAAACGACACATTTGTACCGCTTTTTTCCACTTCTCGTCGTTCGCCTTCGTACCAGCAGGGAGTCGCACAGGCTTCCAAGAATCCAAGTCCTCTTGACGTCCATCCATATCATCTTGAATATCGAAGTTATCCTCAAAATCCTCTGCCTGCCCTTCCTCTTCAGCGGTCTCTTCAATCTTCTGCTTATCATCTTCTTCATTTCCTGCATGGTTCGCCTCATTTTTTCCCTCCACCTTCCGTTGTCTTTGAAGATCCGCCACTTTCCTCTCCGGTTGCTGCACCTCTAACTCGCTAACTTCGAACCACCCTCGTGGTTCATACAGATCAACAAGGATATCGAAAACCTCAGGAAAAAGGAAGACAACTCGTTGGTCCCGCAGCAACTCCCAAAAGTATGGGGAGGCGTTCACACAATTTTGCAAATCCTCCGGTGAGCCCCGCAGCATACCAAGAATCTTGCGCCATGTCTAATAATGATTGAAGCCAAAAATTATAATTAGCAATAATGGAAAATGTAACTTAAGGAATAATTAACTAATTTTTATTCTACAAATTAACCTCTTCTGGTAAAAGGCGTCGTAAATAAAGTTGGTCTGCTTTATACAGATATTCTGACTTGCGAGTGGAAGCTTTCACATCATCTTTATCCCCAAGTGTATCTCCACCTACTTCAACATAACTTCCTGCGTCAATAGACTTCTTCACCTCTTTCTTGACCTTGCTCTCTTCCTCGTTTACCATTTTTTGAATGAAATATTTAAATTGAATGAATTCAGTTTGTTGAAAGTAAACTAACAGCAGAGTGTATTGCATTTAAATTCAAAATGAGATTACTGACCGAGAAAAAACAATAATTCGGACTTTTTACCTCTAATTGATTTTTTTAATGATTAAGTACATAATATGATTGGGTGATATGGTGAAAATAAAACAATGAATCGTGAAAAATGAAATCAACTTCCTAAATTATTTTATGCTTTTGAAAGGCAATAATTTAGTAAGATAAGCTTTCAGAAAAAAATGCCAGCCTTCCCCAGTACAATAAAAGGGGTAACTTGAACTTTTCCACTGTAACGGAATTATTTTCACCATATAACCCACAATCGATTATTCATAACATATATAAAATAGCTAATTGCTATATTTTCCATCCTCTTTTTATCTTTGCACTCAGTTTTCATAAATACTCTTGTCAAACCAGTACCCTTTATCTATCAAGTACCCAGGTACACATTTTGGAGGAAGAGGTATCCCTCGCTCCCTTAGTCATTGCAATGGATCTTCCGTTCTTCCACAGGTGAAAGGTCATTAGTCGTTGGAACTCATTTCCATTTGGGTCTGCGTCTGAAGTTCAGTATTGATTCTGTACGATAATCTTTTTAGTTGTGATAGAATGACATTTGAAACTATACATTTTCTTCATATTTCATATTTTAATGGATATCAAAAGTAAGAGTATAAGTTTGAATGGGATCCTTCTCAAATTTTTACACATGTATTTATTATTTATGTTAATCATTAACCACCCGTTCATTTATATCACATAAACCAATGCAAAGCACCATATTCATAATGAGCCATACTACACCGTTGCAATACAAAATTTCTTGGATAAGTATAATCATTTTATGCAACCTTGATAAATATAATCAAGTTCAATGTCATCATTAAAGTGATAGACCACCCAAAATATTCCATTTGACTCAAAATGTAATATAAACATGGGGAAAACATTTTTTTGTGGGATAATTATGACCGAAATTGTATTGCATGAAATGCAGGTGCATTCTGACAATTTTTTATGTAGAAAAATGCATACTAATCCAACAATCACAATATGTGTTTCTGTGATTTATTGCACTAGCATAGAATACAATAGTGAATTACTTAATTGCTAAACATGTTTTTGTTTTTTGGAATAATCCATAATAATTACTTGTACACGTGCAAAATCAAATGAAAACAACAGGTAATAAATTTGTCGACAAATTTCATTATTTTTGTACTTATTTATTTACAACTGCTTTCTCAAAATAGTTATCTACCTATTGTACCATTCGGTTTTAAAGATGCTGATATTGTAAAAATTAAACTGAAATTTTCAATATTAATTCTACTTTGTACTGAATATGCCTTGGAGTACCTTCTCTCGTTCAAAACGACCCATTAAAATCAAAATATTGACTAATAAGTTATCTGAATATTTTTACGATTATTTTTAATGGAGACACTTGTTTTTCCAGCTGTTATCATGTTATCATCTCAGTTTTATGCGAATGCAATTATGACGAAAACATGACCTACACAAACTATAAATTTGGCTGAATCTCATAATAGCTACAATAGATACATTTGTGTTCGTTGTGGTTAACTTCTTAAAATCTTTTTTAAAAACTATCCCATTGTTTTTCTATCCACCATGAAATCAATCATTTCTCAAATTACCCCTATTGTCGTTATTTGCTCAGTGTTGGGGCTAACGGCTGCTTCATTCAGAGTTAATGTAGGACCATTCCCAAAAATCAATAAACTTCAAAGAATACCCAGAAATGTGGATGGTGACGGCATAGTAACTGGAACAAGGTCATGTGGTAAGTTTTGAACTTTTTACAAAAATATTTTCCGAACTTTGACTAAATTCAATGATTTTTTTAGGAGGATCCGGTCAGTTTCTCCAATGGCGATATGAAACCTGTCGGGTTCAAGACAACCCATGTCATGCCCCAGCCGATGGAACTTTGAAACGAGCAGAACTTGATTTTATCCCCAGCAAAAATATTAATTCTCTTGGACTTCGTCTCATCGTAAAAAGTTTGGATGGGGAAATAAATAAAGAGTTTAATTTCGCAAGACCCATTTTTAACTCGGCAGTAACGAAAGGTCAAGCTTACACGATATCAAATGTTGGTGGGGTTTCAGAAGAGCTTAAAGGGAAGCAGGCTACATTTCAATATATTCTTTACGATAAGTTCACCAATGAAATTGAAATTTGTGCAGAGTCGGATTTTAAATATGTTTAAATAAATAAATTCCCAAAAGTCAAATATTTTTTTAGCAGTAGCGACTTCAACAAAACGTTCGTTTCATATGCAGTTGATCTTCATGGATTATTTTCTACCCAAATTCATAATTATAACAAGAAAGAATATTTTTTGACCATATTCTACGCGACCACAAAAGTGCAGATGTAATGAAATGCATAAATGTAATGCTAGCATTTATGACAATTGTTTAGTTCGAAACGTCAATAAATTATATACTGTCGTACAGCCTCAGAATTACTTATTCCATAAAATTGGTTTTAATTAAGAACACCTGGTAGATTTATAAATATTTTGGCAGTTAGCGTATCTATAATTCTCTACACCAGACTTATTTACTGTATCCATAATAACAATACTCTCTTGTTTTCTGGACAAGTAGAATCTTCAGATATTATAGTGACAGCTCATCAGACCACACTTCTCCTGTCAGCCTTCACGTATCCTACTATCCGCTTAATTCACTCATACTTTCTTCCATTATAACAATTATCATCATGGCTAATTTTGTATTTCTCTTTTTAACTCTTATTTACTCTTGTACATTGGCTGTCAAGCAAAACAGTTCATCTATTGAAATTTTATTCGGACCAGGATTTCGAGCCACTAGACTTCGGACACCGTATTATAAAAGTGGTGATGGAATAGTTCAGGGAGCCAGATCATGCGGTATTTATCCAAACTATTATATTTAATATACATATACACTCCAGAACAAAAAAACAGATTTTGTGAAATATATTTTTTACGATTTTTAAGGCGGATCTGGTAAAATCCTTCAGTGGCGATTTGAATCATGTAAACCTCAAGAAATACCTTGTCGTGTACCTGCTGATGGGATATTTAAAGGACAGGTTGACTTTGTTCCAAGCCGAAATATTTCTTCTTTAGGTCTCCGTCTTATCGCAAAAACGGACAGTGGGGAAATTCTGAAGGAATATAACTATGATGCGTTTGTGTTTAAATCTGCGAGGAAAGGAGAAGCTTACACAGTTTCAAACGATGGAAGAGCAACGGAAGGACTGAAGGGAAAACTGGTTACGTTACAATATATTTTATATGACAAAGTCAGTAATGAAGTGGAGGTTTGTGGGGAGGCTGATATTCAGTACATTTAAATATGAAATAAACCAAATTTGTAAATTTGACTTAATTTTTCTTATTTCAAATTTAAGGCTATTTTTTGTTTTCCATAACCACTGGTACCTGAAATCATCAAAGAATTATAAATATGCGTATTTTTTGTGTTTTTGATAAACAATTTGTTTTCGTAAGACATAAAATGCAAAACAACTTAATAATAAGTAAGTCATAATAACAAACCCAAAAAAGTACTTTGAACTCTTGTCCTAAATTCGCACGCTAGCAATACTTATAAATTATTTATTATTTTTGCCATTACATGTATGTGACACAAACAGTATTACAACACATTTCAATATCCGAGGTACCCATTTTTAAAAGGAAGTTATACATGTCGACTATTCAAAACAGAAGTACTTGCAAAAATACTAATTATTTTAAACCCAATTTAATTTTGAAAGCTTATGCAAATGTGAACAATTTAAAGCTGTCATAATATCTTATCGAAAACAAGCTACGTCGTACGTTAGAAATACGAGTCATTGGTTCAATTTGCTTTTGTATATTTCTAAGGAGGCTGATGATATAAAAACAAAGTTCCAAAAAAACTCCAAAAAACCATGTCGTCACACAAAACACTTGTTTTATTTATATTATTCTTTTCCAATCTGCAAATAGGCCTAAATTACATCTTAGAAGTAAACCCAGAAAAATACTTTTACTGTCGTGTTATTGTTGTCAGGGATCCCCAACAAATTAATCCACAAACAAATATCGTTCCTGAGCAGATCATGTATCCGCACATAAATCGTTTGATTGAACTAAACCAAATATCTTACATAAATGAAAGACGCACGATACTAACATGGGTAATTAAGGACTCCGAGAACCTCTTTCAAAACTTACCTGTTTTATTTCGAAGCAAAGGTATTCGTAATCGGAATTTGAATTACGCCGTTGAAAAATACTCCCAACAAAAATCCTGCACAATTATTATTACAGACCCTTATCAAGTATTCTTTGGAACTAATACCCCACCCGAGTGGAATAGTGAAAAGAACTTTTCTTCAATTTGGGGATATTGGCTAACGTATATATCAGGTTTCGGAAGGCTACCTTTAACAAAACTGGAAAATACTCTTCTAGTTGCAGTGACTGGATTTGACCCTAACGTATTTTCGAAATCTGAACATCACGAAGCTCTTTTTCTTGCACCTTTTGTGGTAATTTTTTCGCAAAGTTCAAATAATCTAACAAGCACTAGTTTTCAGAAGTTTTGGTGGGCTTGTCACTTTTGTAAAGTTGAATGGCAGTTGTATCATAAAATGGATATTTTTACTGGAAGTTTGAACAAATCTATAGTACAAGCTTATGGAAAAACAAACGAATTTCACAGGGTAACCAATATTGTACCATTTACTACAGAAACGTTTTCAAGGCCATTGCTAGATATAACTATAAATGAACCAAATCCACATAGTAAAACTGGACCAGATCATCGTATTCTGTGTGATGTAAGTTCAAGGTATTTATTCAGATATGAACACTTAATGCAACTGTATAAAACGTTTTATTTAGACTATAAAAAGACTAGAGGTTGTTACAAATCATTTGCCTCATCTATAAATATTGTTTCAGATAAAATTAATTTTTCTGCGATATATGGGGGTTTAATGAAACCATCTACAAGAAATTTATATTTTAGCGGTATACTAGAGAAAACAGCCGTCACTTCAAACTTTTTGGCTGACTTTAACCCTGCAACTGATTATTTGTCTTTGTGGGACATTCGAAAATATGGAATATATTACTGCGAAGAAAAATATTTACCCGTTGTATCCAGCTTTTTTACAATAATCAGAAGACCGTTTGATAACGATACTTGGATTTCCTTGAGCTGCACAATTATTCTGCTTACACTTTGTTTCAGCTATACCGCTATTGGAACGAAGTCATTGATTGACTCACTTTTTGAAGTGTTTGAATTAATATTTGCACGCTGGTTTAATCCGAGATATAATGTACGGATATTGTTTCTCATATCATTTTTCTTTGTTGAAGTTTGTTTTATAAGTTTAGTCACCGAAAAACTAATCGCACCTGGAAAACCATACATAATGGAAACACTTTCGGAGCTATTTGAAAGCGGATACAAGATTTATCAGGAACCTCTCAACGGACATATTCCGTTGGATTTAAAAGTGCAAGAGGAAAATAATCGTAGGTCTTTAGGATCTCATTTGGTTTTTGACTTAAAAACTGAAGGTTTCCAAGATAACTTGGAGAAATCCTCTGATAAATATTGGTGGCCTCCTCTTAGAAAACGTTTTTTAAAGGTTCGAAACTTAAACAAAAATGGCTATCGAAAAGAAATAAAAACTGTTTTTACATACCAGTCATTAAACTATCAGATGTATCCGAAATGCCCATTGGTTCCATTGGTTAAATGTGACCCAGAACTTTGCTTTGGTGTCCCGAAAAAGTATGGATATGTATTTGATATTATTCATATTTACTCAAAGGTCAAAAACGAAATTAAATCTGTTTTAGACAGAATACTGTACGATAGTGGACTGCGTTTGCTGTGGATGAGCTTGAACAATGAACTTGAAAACAGACAATTTCAATTGGATCTTAAAGTAACCAAAAAGGCTGTCCAAATAGCGATATCAGATCCTAGGCTACTAGCACTGTTTCAACTAGTAGCTTTATGTTTGAGCTTATCATTTGTGCAGTTCCCTTCTGAAAAGAACAAAACTAAACTACGTTTAAACGATCTCTTGGGTTCTTGGAAATTATTTATTCAACAATTTATTGTTTTAGGGATACACAGATATTACTTTTGCAAATTCAGATTACGGAAAGCGTTTTGGGATTTGCCTTTTTAATGTTTAAAGTATAGGAATTTTAGTGATTGATAAATTTGACCAACAAAGTATTTCAATAAATTATAAAAACAAATCTTCTCTCTAATTATTTAAATTATAACCTTGCTAAACAAACGTAACAATTTCCTTATTTCAACAAGAATTATTATTTTACACCTTAACAAATGCTGTTTACGGAAAACCATATATATCGCTATTCATGTAATATGCATAAATGTATACATTTAAAATTCGACAATTTTAACAATTTGGTATAGTGTGCTTCCAGAAATGTCCAGATTTCACAATCAAATATAACTATTCATTCTTGTTGCATAGTTTAGTTACGAAAATATCGACTTGTAGCTTAATAAGTGAAATATGTATTTTATTATGAATTTAGCTTGTAAACAACATTGAACATTGAGTATTTAATATAGTATTCATGATTACAATTTTATTTAGTAGCCTAAACTAAATAGTCTCAACATATAGAAGTCAACTTATTTCATGCTAACCAAAACTTTGAACGTTATTTTGCTCGTCATTGTAACAAAGCTTAGCACTGTTGATCGTCGAACAAAGTAAAAGTTACCGTACGAAATAATTAAAGGTTTACAGCTCTTTCGGAATTTCTTCATGGTTGAAACATTCTTTTTATTTTCCCAAGACACCAACAAAGAAAATCTATTCCAGCTAGTAATGGTTTTCCCCGACTCTTTAACCAATCTTCCAAAAATATCTAAGCTAAACAACCAAACAATATTTCCAACAAAATAACAATCCAGCAGAATTAGTTTAGTTAGATCGCTTAGTTTGTTCCATCGAGTAATTAAAGTTACTTGAGAATATACACACAATTGCAACATTACCAAGTGTCCCGTAAACATGAGTAGTCCTTGACTCGGTTTGAAATATTTTAGTAAAAGCTGCAGTGTTCTGTAATATTTTGTCAGATTGGGAATAGTTCTAAAAGCTACTGATGCATTATAATATCGTTTTACTATTTTACTCGAACAGTTTTCTTCAGCAGTCATAGTGTTTTTCATGCGAAGCTCTTTACAAACTATTGGTGTTACAATAAAGAAAGACATTATTAATATAGTTATAGAAAAACAAAGCGTCCAAATTATTTTGCCAACTAAATATGCGTTGAATAAACCATAGATCCAATATAATATAGGAGTAAACCATTTAATAGTTTTGAAAATATCCTGTTCAGTAAAATAACGAAACCCGTATGATGGATCTTTAGGAAACATAAAATAATGGGCCGCAAACGCGAAATGAGTTCCAATGTGAGAAAGAAAACAATTCAAAAACAATAGATCCCAGATGCGGTTTGTTTTATTGATGTTTGGGTTGTAGTTGGGACGAAATTTACCTAAATAATTAATTTTTGGAGAATTTATTGAAATAGGTCAGATTTATACTAACATTCATTATTTAAAACTCACGAGCAATCCCGCTTCCAAGCAGAATAGTCCCATTTATTAAACCCAAAAAGTCATCTTGCTTCCACACAAATACAAAATTCATCACAACCAGGAACACACTAGTAATCCAAGAGAGATATAGGAAAATAATTTCGTTAAATTTTCCTTGTTGAATGTAATTAAACAACTGGATGGTTTGAAATATAGCAATCAACGGAATCAGAAACGATTCCCGCTTGAATTTCAATTGTTGATTTGGAGTGGAAACGTAAAGATTCGTCTTTGGATCCCACGAAAAGGGCAGGGCGCTGAAAAAATCTAAGACGCGGGATAAAGCGATGCAAAGCATGCACATTCGGTTACTATGCGCATACATGATTGGTCCAAATTTGTAGGAATAGGGACGTTCTGGCAGAGTTGAAAATAAACACTAAACTGACTTTCAACTATATTGACTTGGCTGGTTGTTTTTTCTGGACTTTCATTACAAGAACAATTATAAAGAAAGGTGTTTGACTGATTGGTTTTTGAAATATTTGTTGGACTTCGTTTAAAATACTTGTTTTTCTAGCAATTGAAGTGAAATACGATGGCATAACTAATACGCTTTTAACATTTAAGCCTCATATACATATCCGTACTTCAAATGTAGAGCTTATACAGTTTAGTATTTACTTATGATTTAATTTAAATTATAGCTAACTATTTACTAAACAAACAAAACAAAAACGAAACAAAGAAATGATCAAAGAATATTCTTTGAGCAGTTGAATTTTGTTTTGACCAAAATTGCAGACATGTTTTTATAAATTGTTTCCGTGTAATACGATTTTCTAATTTCCTCGAACATAACCACTATTAATTTTATGCCTAAGGTCATTTCTTAGGATCCATAAAGTTGCTTAACTTGCTAAACGAAATATAAATATATGGTTATTCAAGACACAATAAAGAACCATGCAAATGGAAAACAATAATGCTAAACAACCATGTTGTGACAACTACGTTTTTCATACTTCTTGGAATTGCGATTCAGCCTTGGAATCATATGCTTAGAGACAAACCTTTATGCGGTCTAAATGTTTTACATGTGTACTACACGTGTAGGAGATTCTTCCGCAAACCACTGCAAGACAAATCCCCAACTAAAATCAAGGTAATTAAAGTTGTCTGATAAATGACCAAAATGAGTTTGAAAGTTTATTTATGAAAGGATAAACTGTCTTCATCTTTCCTGTAACGTACGTTAAATACGTTTACGTTTTCCATTTACGTTAAATAATACTGCATTCAACTATTACATTCTCTTTATTGTATACTAAGCTGCGATTTAATCCATATTTCTTTATTTCACTATTTTCCTATCAGTGTATATGCTAAAAAGTTTTTTATGGGTGTGTGATTATGTATTTTTGGGAGAGTTTTCACGCAGATGAGTTCACTACCAGCACTTTTTATACATGACATGACGTTGAAGTGACATGGAAATCTAAGTTTGATGAACTTTGAATATATAATATACTTGAATACTTTTTCGTCAAGTTTCCGTTTGCGG
The DNA here is from genome assembly GCA_034695485.1 of Entomobrya nivalis. Lineage (NCBI taxonomy): Eukaryota > Metazoa > Arthropoda > Collembola > Entomobryomorpha > Entomobryidae > Entomobrya > Entomobrya nivalis. The sequence goes on from JAQFZH010001380.1 coordinate 20,190, forward strand.
TCTTTAGCAAGCAGAGAATTAGATGTGATGTCGGATTTAGTGCTTTTAAGATCTTTGGTTATAGAGGTTTCATCTGTCAGTTATTTGCTGTTTAACTATAAATTATTTGTGACAATCTAATGTTAACTTAATTAACGTAGTCGTATTTTTGACGCCGTGCCAAAAAAGTCGAAAACTATCAAGGAGTATGGAGAAATGGTAAAAATGGAGAAAGTGGCCTAATAAGGGTAAAAATCCGTTCACATGCATCCGTATTCAATTATATACAAAAATATGTTAACCGTTGTTAAATATTACGTCTGTAAATATTTCATTTAAGTTTTCTCAACACCTTTCTCAGGAGAATTCAAATACAATTTCTCTATGCAATATCAATTATCTTATGAAAATAGTACCTCGTCAAGCATCTGTTCTAAACCCATCTGATAAGCGTTTTCCATAAATACTCTCGTCAAGCATGAACCATGTTTCTACGTACACGTCCCCATTGGATCCATCTCACCGGAATAGTAGAAAAACAAGTCATGGTATCTTCAAAGCTTCCAAAAACATCAATTAGATGACAAAATCATCATACACAATAATATTGGAATCATTTGACAATGATATACTTTCGTTCTGACCATGACTACCAATAAAACAATACCAGATATAATCACATTTCAGTTAAGTTATCTGAGGATATTCATTTGCAATATTCGTAAATATGTGTTCAAGTTCAATGTCATCATCGGAATGGCGATAACCCAAAAGTATTCCAATGGAGATATACAACGTTTGGGTAACAGCTTTGTATGTAAATTTTGAACAAAAATTTATTGCCAACTGTATGAGTGCAGAGAATTGCATAATTATCGAATAATCATAATGTGTTGTACCGTGATTTATTGCATTTGCATGGAATACAATGGTAAATTAGGTTGAATAAGAAAACGTGTTTCGTTTATGCACTAATGGACAACTGGATTATTTGCACACTTAAAAAATCGAATAAAAAGTAGTAGTTTTAATTTAATAAATACATTTAATTACTCTTAACTTATTTCCAGAGCTTTGTTCCCAAAATCTTCCAACGACAATCGTTCCAGCTGTAAGATTAATAACTTAAGAGATAACTTAAACATAATTTTTAGACTAATCATGCTAGGTTTACTATTTACTTATTTCTCTTGGATGAGTATTCTCGTTCAATACAGTCCATAAAAATCCAAAAAACTTTGAAGTTATCAAATATTTTTACGCTTATGTTTTCTGTTAACACTTGTTTTCACAGCTGTCGCCTTTCGAATCACAATTGCATGTTGTGTGAATACAATTATTACACAAATATGTTCTGCGCCAGAGTATAAATTTGACTGATTATCACGATAATTTCACCAGATTCACATTAGTTATACGTGAATAACTTGAATTTTTCCTTTAAAGAGGTTTTCTATCGTTAACCTATTAATCATGATATCGATGATTTCTCACGTTACCCCATTTATCGTAGTTAGCTCACTTTTAGGACTAGTAATTGTGGCTTCAAGTAAAGAAGTTATGATTAATGTAGGACCATTCTCAAACGTCAGTGAACTT